>JAQHUG010000151.1:4294692-4319826 GCA_028555095.1 Dicrostonyx torquatus
GATATTACTTATAAACCAAACTATATAAACTATAAATACATAAATGTTACATGTTTTCACTAGTTAAAATAACAAAATTGCTAGAATGTTTTCTTCTTTAGTGGTAGAACACACTGTTGTGTATATTACCAAGCATACATTATAAAATTGAATTGTATCTAAAGTTCCAAATGCTAAGACAGATGAGGCATGGGTACATCACTCACATGTTCACAACTTTGACAAAAACAAACAAGAAAGCTTTAACCTACCATAAAATCTTTAATTATAGTATTTTTTCATTAATGTGGGTAAACTTTCCAGTATTTAGTTATCGCTAAGCTACTACTAATAATTACATCATTTAACTTTCAAGTTACCTATTATTACAGATTATTAAATAGAAATGCATCAAAATGGGAAAGATTTCATTTTTAATAAGATAAAGTACAGAACTCAAACTATGAAGCACAAATATAAGTATACAAGCCTTCTACTAAACCTGTTGTAAAAAATTCCTATTTTATCACATAGAAAAGTCATTATTTCATAATCACAGAAAGGAAATTCAAACTTCAGGTACAACTAATTTTATCAGTGGCTTACAATTATTTTAATTGAATCAATTAAATGCATTTGTAGAAATGACTATGAGGTATTATACATGTATTATAGAAAATGAATTTTAAGGTAATGTGCAAAATAACTATAGTAGAAATATTAAGTTGTAATATTTTAATGCCTTTTTAAGTATAGCAATATACTATAAATCAAAGTGGCTAATACCAGCATCATTATTCCTGATTCAAATATAAACTTAGCTATAGCCAATAAAATCATACTTAAAGATTAAGAGGGTATTTGTTCTTATTGTTTTTAAAGGGTTCAAGTAATAGAGGAGAAATTATAGAAACAGAATGCTGATTTGATTTTAAGAGTGAGACACTTAAGCTTGTTCTATGATGCTGAAATAATTGCCTGAATTAGTACATCCAATATAGACATAATTTGAGTTTCAAGTGATTTTTTTTAATTCCTATGATTCTTATAATCAGATCTTCCTCTTTATTGCAAATAAATTTTGTATCTAAAACAACAAACTCTCAGCAATACTTTTAGTAATGCACAGTTTTTACTGCATGTTATTTCATATGTGGCCTCTCACATATGAAATAATGACATGGAAATATTAACATCAAAATTCAAAATGCCCATAGCCATTGAATATGTGATTTTATGTGGTAGAATAGAGTCTTCTGATGTGACTAAGAAAGATAACCCCCTGCCCCCGACAAATTCAACTTGCAGTTTCTAGGTTGGCCAATGTAACCATACAGTTCTTAATAGACAGTTCCAGTTAGGTCAAGTTCAAGTGAAAGATCAAGAAGAGGGCAGAAAGTGAAGTGTTACTTTATATAGAGAGGTAGGCCTGCAGCTAGTGACTAAGATGAAGAAGATGATTTCTCCAAAGAGTGCCAGAGTGCCAACTTCCGTACTCAGCTCCAGCACTACTTTCAGAATTCAACCTTTACAACTGGAGAGTGCCAGCTTGTGTCATTCTACAATATAGGTTCTAGTGATGTGCTACATCATTGATTACAACGTGATACAGGATCACAAATATATTTTAAATTTTAATTTGAAAGACTCAGAAGAAGAGGGAAGGTATTGATACAAATTGATACAGCCTTAATTCCTTTTCCTAACTGATTATATAACACTGGTTATTAGCCTATGTATTTAGGTAAATTACCCATATTCTAATGATATGATAATCTGATTGTAAATTAGGGATGAGGAATTTATATTCTTTTAATTTCATTGTGAATTTATTATTTTACATAATAAAATTAACATAATGTTGTCAATATTATAGATACTAAGAAAAAGTTGCAGGTATGAGTTCAATGAGTTATATGCTCAGATAGCATTTTATACAAACTTTAATTTTGCATCTGATCTTTGCTACTAAACTTCCATTCAAGTTGATTTAGAAAATCCATAACATCATCTGAAGTTCATGCATAATACATGTATTCATAAATACAATTTCTTCAATCATTGCTTTTCTCATACATGCTCAACTCCCAAAGTTGAATATTTCTAATAATGTAAAAATGTATTTTAGTACATCATTCTTTGTTTTTAGCTTCTATATAAAGACATGATGTTTTGGTAAATGTAGTCACAAAGATTTTTTGGTAAATATCAAATACAGAGCCAAAGGAAAATTATGAAAATGATTTTAATAAATATCCCAGTATATAATATATTGTTAGATATTATTAATTTTTGCTTTTATTCTTTGAATATGCCTGATTTACATATGCTTAACATGAAGTGTAATGAATGAGTCTCTGCTCTTCAGCAGGATTCATACATATTGGTGATGGCATAATTTATGGTAGTTAAGGAGATAATATATAGGTTGTTAAAATTATTTATCAATTATGACTTATGCTGTTGGATATTCTTCCTTGTGTATGTGTCTGAAATTGCTTCAAAACTGTTCAACTCTCTCCATGTGTTTATTATACAATCAAAGTTTTATATAAGCACATAGAAATTTTTGTACAATTAATGACATTTACACTATCTATTGAAATTAACCATTTAACAGTTAGTTGTTATAGTCATTATTTAGAAAAGAAAATTTAGGATCAAAAGTGTCAAGAAAATTACTGAAAACCATGGCGTTATTAATAGCAAAGCTATATATACATGCAATAACCCAGATGCTAAAACCAAGTGTCTAGAGCCTGTCACTCTTGTCTATATTTTCAAAAACTTTATGTACCTAGGTACATCTGAGTTTCTTCAGGTAGTTTCCCTTTTGTGACATAAACTTGGTGCACAATGTGTACCTAGAGAAATAAAAGCACCATGCTCCAAACTCAAAACTGTGAATTTGATTCTTTTGCGGCAGGTCTTAATTTCCTAATCAACAGACCCCCCACCCCCAAACAAACAAAATCCCAACCAAACTAACAGAGTTTGATAGTTTTTTTCAGTATAGATACTAACAAACATGAGAGACACTTTCAGATTAGAAGAGGCTTTATCAGTCTGTGCCATACCCCACAGTCGATCTAGTAAGATCATGTGGAAGAGAAAATATTTTTGAAAATGCACATGGAGTTCCTTTTTGTTTATGGACAAGCAAAGAGGTGAGGGGTGTCAAGACAAAAATGGATCTATTTGATTCCAGTCCAGAAGAAACACATATCATCAGGCTGAGCTCCAGCCATCCCACCAGCCCACAAATTGATTTTTTAAACTTTATTTTTTTTAACTTGTTGAGAATTTCATACATGAGTATTATATTTGCATTCTTTCAAACCCTCCCCCTTTTCATTCTAACTTTTCCCATGTCCGACTTCCCCCTAAATTAATGAGCTCTTTATTTTTGTTAACATAATGGTAGAACACAGATTCCCAGAGGTCATAGTCCACCAACATGCGTGCACACTCACATACACACAAATGAATAAATGCAATTTTTAAGGAAAAAAAGAGTTTTGGAATCAAGTTTATGGTATTTTCAGAAGTCCTTGTCTCATAATGTTTAGTCAGGGAATCTTTTTTTTTTTTTAAATTTACAGCTCCTTTGTGTATATGTTATGGTTTCTGGCTTTGTGTTTTTATTGAAACACAAATTGTGTGTGTGTGTGTGTCTACATCTATATAAGTTTCTTAACATTTTTGCTTGGCTCCTTTTCTTCCATTTGTGTTCTTTTAATCCTATTTGGGTGTTTTGTTTCATTTCTATATATTTTATTTTATTATTATTACTACTTGTTTTAGATGCCTTTTGTATCTTAATGAGTGAGAGAAAGAGAGAGTATGGATTCAGGTAGGTGGAGATGTGGAGAGGATAGAGAGAAATTGGGTGAGAGGAAACCATATCCAGAATAGATTGCATTAAGGAAAAGATCCAATTTCAAACACAAAATTAAAAGAAAAAAAAATGTTTATAGGAATTCCCAAACAATTGAAAAGCTCTCTCAGATCCCAATTATAGGGAAAATGGAGATAGTATGCAGGAAAATATGTCCAAGAAAAGAATACATGTCTATGAAACCTTGACAAGCATTAGACTAAACTAAAATGCAAATCATCATGATACGGTCAACAACTTAGTGCAAACACATTTTATTAACTGGCTTCAAGTCTGGTAAGGGACCAGATGTTTGAGATAGGGTGATGTCTAGAAGCAGTAGACACAATTTTTGTGGAGTTCCTTGCATGTGTATACTCTTTTTCTATTTTAGCTTTCTTTTCATGCATTCTTACTTTTTCTTAAGGGCCATGAGTAGCCTGCAGTGGAGACAATTGACTTGGAAGCTGCATATAACTGCATGGATTTTGAGAGAACTCTTCAGCTGCATGGCTATCATAGACTCTGCTCAAACTCAGTGTAGATACACAGATCAATATGAGTTCATAGCTTGCTGCCAAGATGATTGACAACAATTCCTCTACTGCTTCAATGTCTGTGTAGTCTCCTGCTTTGTAACAGGGTTGGTGTAGTGCTGCTGCACAAGGCAGATATGGTGAAATACAATGCCCTTCTCTTTTTCCTCCTCCCTTTCTTAGTTCTTTTCTTTCCCCTTTCCTTTATTATATTGCAGACTGATAACTTTGACTGATTACTTGGGAAAGACTGTGGCTCCCATCTTAGCCATCTTGACATTCCTGCTCACTGTGGTTGCAAAGGTTTTTCAGTTTAGAGAAAGACATCTCTCCTGCCCAAAGGACATGGAAGCCGAGTAGAGAAAACTGTTTTATCAAGGAGTTGGGTTTTCTGGACAGGTGCTGTTGAGGCGCTCAGGACTGTTGGAGATGAACTCTGCTCCAAGCAAGCTTTTAGGAAACTGGCTTTGAAGAAAGGATACCAGAAATCTTTGAAATAGACCCAAACCTGGAACCATCCAATACTGCTGTTCTGAGATCTTCATCTGTAGCCATCACAGAAGGATAAAATTTCACTATTTTTATTATCATATTTTGGGTGCAATTTATTATATAAATATAGATGAACACTACAACTGTTCTTGCTGCTGTCCATATCAGGGAAGAAATAGGAATCTACATTGGAGCTTTTCATGACAAGATGGGAATTGTAGGATTTTTTTTTCATTCAAGGAAAGGACTTTTCAATCAATAGTGGTGGCATTTCTTTATGTGTCTCATGGTCTTTTTGATGTATTAAGTATATAAAAATGTAGTATAAACTTTTCAAAGCATTTGACTTGTATTTGCTCACTTTGTGCTTCCCCTCTGTTTCATTCTTTCACATTTATGACACTGTACAGATTCACCTATCTGTGACTCAAAGGTGCATTTCTAATAGTGTCCACTGCAAGCACTGTCTTTCCCGCTGTACTGTCAAAGTACAGAGCAGATGCACTCTTTCCACCTTAGACCATTTTTGTCAGGGTCAAGATCTTGTATGCTTAGTGGGACTTCAACATTCTAATAAAACATACCTTAAGAACATAGTCGTTTCTTTACCGTAACATTTTAAAGGTTAAATTTACTATATTAAACTTTGGACTTGAAAAAATAGTATAGTTTCATTTATTTTATCATGTTCAATATAAAGTAGACAAAGACTCAACTTTGGTGTCAGAGGGACATAATATCACATGCAATAACCATATAGTTATTAGATAGCTTTGGCTTCATATTTTTGTTTTTCTTTTTTGTGATATAAAAGACATCTAGATCCATTAATCTGCACTACTATACAAAGCTCTCTTAGGCAGAATGATAAGTCTTAAGTAAATGTATACTTAAGTAGCATACATCTAAAATCATCTAGTTGAATTCATATGCATTTAAGAATGCAATCCAAATTAGAAAAAAGAGAAACTTAACATTCTAGTTGAGTCTCATAAAAGTACAAAAGTATCAACATGTGGTGTGAAATCTTTTGGATTAGTCATATTATTATCTTGTCTGGAATCTACAGCAAGGCTGCTAGGCAATTAGCATTTAGCTCCTAGGCAAAACAAAATTTAGCACTCATTCAATTTCAAGTAGGTACAGCAGGGTAAGAAAATGCTCCATTTCATGTGGTATTCACATGGCTTCAATAGCTAAGATTGGAGGCTAAGAGGCCTGGCCATCCTTTAAGTGGAATTTACAGATAATGATATGCAAATGCTTAGGCTGGCCAACGAGCTCTGACTTTTATCAATTAATTTTAAGAAAGATACTTTTCTCTTTAAGCAAAACATTGTGAATGCACAGCTGGAGAGTATGTAAAAAAAAGTTTAATAACATACCCTTCAATGAGACATTAAAATGTGCATATAGCATTGCTTCATAAGTAGCCTGTACATAAACTATGAGAATTTGAATTAATACCAGTAGTTCCAGAGATCAAAAGAAAATCAACCATACTGTTGGATTTGATTTAAATACCCCCAAGTAATTAAGGTCAATTTGGCCTCCTCTCAGGATCCTCCACCCTCCAGGAGAGACAAAGGCAGTGATCTTCCAACAGAAAGCCATTTAGATAATAGCGGTATTCATAGTGGAAGCAGTGATGAATGATATTGCTATTATTTAAAGAATACAGTATTCTGCACGCAGATACAAAGTAAGCTGTGCATCTTTTGAAACAACCACAGCTGATGAATATTCATTTGCTCAAAGAGCTTACATTATGTGAAAATGAATTCAAAGCATGCTTGTAAATACCTTGAAAGTCTGCAACAGCCACTGAAGCAAGATGGTGATAAAATCTGTCACACTGGCATTGTTTCTGTTTGTATTGTTACAGAGCCACCTCAGCTTTGCTGGTTTTTCTTTTATTTATAAATATGTTTTGTGGAATATATTTTGATCATGTTTCCTCCTCCTTCAACTACTCCTCCAGATCCTTCTCAACTCCCTGCCAACTAATTTCTATCTATCTATCTATCTATCTATCTATCTATCTATCTATCTATCTATCTATCATCATCTGTCTATTATCTATGTATCTATGTATCTATGTATCTATGTATCTATGTATCTATGTATCTATCTATCTATCTATCTATCTATCTATCTATCTATCTATCTATCTATCTATCATCTGTTCCTTATATTCTCTCCTTACCCTGTCTCCAAAAAACCCAAAACTAAACAAACAGCCAATAAAGCAAAACATACCAAAACAATATTAAGTGATAAACCCTCCCACCCCCAAAATGTGGAGCTTATTTTTTCTTGTGTTATCAGCTACTCCTGGGCATTGGGCCTTCCCAGGACTGAGGTTGATATACCCATTGACACTCCTTTGGAGATAAATGATCTTCCCTTTTCTAGCTGGTATCAATTACAATGAGTTTATTGATTGGTTTGGGACTTTGTGTCACCCTCTTCTTCTCAGTGTTGGAATTTTGTCTGCATTGAACCTATGCTGTTCTTGAGAGCCATACTGCCCTGACCCATCTTGTCTGACCTTAGATGCTTTTTGTTATTTTTTTAATTAATTGTGCTGTGAAAATGAGATGTCTCCAGGAGGCATTTTGTGATCTTGCATTGGAACTCTGTCAATTGCAGATATTTTCCCATTCTGTTTTTGTTTGTTCATTGTAATAGTTGGGTTACCACCCTGCCCTTGATTTGGCACCTTTTTGTGTCTCTCATCTTGATGGTCACTGTTCTGCTGAGTTGATTTCCGTGTACTTTGACAATAAAGTGAAAAGATATTATGAACATACCATGTTTGAAATAAAATTCACTAAGATAATCGAAAAGAACCTGGCTCCAATTATGATAGAAGTGACCAATGCTCTGTTCATGCAAAGTATCTATGCTGAGCACAAGGCCAGTCAAAAGAGAGGCCATCATACAGGAAAGGCCACTGAAGGTACAGGTGGTGGAATGGGATACATGAGAAATGTGTGAAGGAAAATGCAGACATGGAACTGTATTATTATTATTGTCCTACACTTATGGAACTAATGTGACAAGTGAACTCAAGGTAAACTTTTCTGTGACTCATTCATGGTTGCAGCTGGAAACAGTTATATCTAGTTTTGTTTGATCAGAGGTACACTTCATTATCACTCATGAAAGATCCTTTCCGTAGCTAGGCAGCTGCATGAGGAGAGTGTAGACACTATTCTTAAGTTTTGCACAGTGGAAAAGTTCTTTCCTTTGTTAGCCACCATTCAAAAAAGATATTCTGAAATGTAGTCAAATATTTCTAAGTGGGCAGTTCTGCAAAGAACACTCCTTTGATGCTTAATAGACATTCTAAATCTTTACGTCCATGTTTTACTGTATTTCCTTTCTCTTTATGAGTACGTCTGTGTGCCTCTGTGTATGCACATGTGGGACAAGGTGTGCCTGCAGAAGCATCTCTTCAGCCCCAACTTTCCTAATAATATTTAAATTATTGCTTTTGTCTTTTTGTTTTTAGATAAGTTATAGTGGTAGGGTTACTATCCTGCATTAGAGCATTAGATTCTACTACATGCTTTAATCCAGCAATAATTTTCATATGAAGTTAATAACTTACCTCACTTCCTTTTGCCTCATTTCCCAGGCCTTCCATGAACGCTTTGAAGACCTAAACAAGAGAGGTGTTGTGAAGTGATAAGAGAAATGTTGCAAGGTATTCCGCAATACTAGGCTAAACTAAGCTTCTAAGATTGACTTAACAGATTGAACTTAAATGCAAGCAAAGAAAAAAAAAAAGAGAATGAAATGTAGCGAGGAAATTGTCATCCTGGGACTATATTTCTGTCTTTGGGTTGAGGGAATGGAAGTGGTCGAGAGGGACGGGGCTACTCTGAGAGGTAAAATTTTTAAATTGAGGCTCCCTGAGAGACTTGACAAAGGGTACGATTAGTCCAGTGTAACTTTCACTCTTTGCTTCTTCCTCCCACTGTAGACTTCATTTTTAATAATGATTAAAGAATAATGCCCAAATCCCATATGAACAGCTTTTGAGATTTAATTCACTGAATCTAGTCACAGACCTGATCTTACCAGGACAAGCTAAACAGATCTGCACAACTAATAGAGCAGTAGTCCACTGATACTTCATCTCTCACATCAATGCCAATTACTGTCTCACAGACAGCATCACATACTGTTCTCATAGGGCAGGAATTCTTAGTGCAGTCAGGTGTTTCTGGATGAATGCATTTGTATGCCTGTCATTAAAATTTGGTGGCTCATGCTGCTCCAGACAGACACATTTTGAATGTTTAAAATATCTACAGATGTTATTTACCCATCAGGATATAAAATTTCCTGTTCTCTTCCATATAGAGCTTGATTTATTAACGTAAATAAAGAATAAAGAACAGCAACTACAATCTTGCTTACTGCGTATCCACAGAAACATTGTCATAAGCATCTGGCAATCAGTAGGAGATGCTGACAATTGCGAAATGAGTGAAAGAGAAGTGAGGAGCAGTCTGAGGTCTCTGAATGGTGTTGAAGAAGTTCTCCCCATCTAACATTCCTTGTTTATTTTTAAGGAATTGCAGCCAGTGTGGACATTTATATAAAAGATGTCTTTACTAAATTTTGAGTTGCTAATATTTATTGCTTAAAAATTCTTAATTCAGAAATGGGGTATTTAGATTAAAACGGTTTTGATTAAACAAAATCACAAACAGGAAGGTAAGTTTTAAACCTTAGTACCTATGTTTCCCAACTCCACAAAGCAAAAGACCAAGATCATAATCATCAAAGAAATTCAATTAATACAAACTAGCCTCTTGTTATCATGAAAATCTTATAGATATGGACCATAAATCAAATAGATATGGGCCACACTAACTGAACTTAGTGGATAATAAAATAAAAAAGCTCAAAACAATATAAACACATGAGTGTGTGGAGTTATAATGTAATTATGCTATGAAACTGTGAAAATAAAAAAAATAATGGGAAGATTTTTTTAAATAGTGGATATAGACACCTTCTGTAGACATTTTTCAGATAGCTCATATTAATTCTTTAAATAGCAATCTTCCTAATTAAGCAGAAGACTCTTGATATCAGGGACCAGAGATAATTTATGATTACAGATGACCTTATAATGATTTAAAAACTACTCTATTAATTTTCTTTGAATGAGCAAGTTACAACTCTATGTTCTTTACATCAAGTTATGCTAAATTATAAGTTTGAATAGGGGAGAAGTAAAACTAAAAATCAGGTCATAAATATACAGCAAATATTTGGTCACATTATATTACATAAACATGGGCCCTTGAATAGTCAAAAAAGATTCAATCTGATAAACTATTAACAAACAAGCAGAACATGGAATTGTAAACACACAAAAAACTGAGGATCCACTAAGATGTGGAGTGTAGACAGAAGTGTGTGCTTAATTAAGACGGGGCTACATAGAAATTCTTTTCATTTAGATTTGCTTTTGTTCTAAAACATGTTTGACATAAATTTTACAAATTAAAAATAAAATTTTAAAGAGAAAATGAATTTGTACATTCCATATGTCTAAGCAAATTAGTGTTTCAAGTCACATACATTTTACTTTTGTCCCGAGAGTGAAACTTTTAGTGTGATCTTGGAATGCCTTGTCGAGGTATGTGAAAGTCTTAGCTAGATGAAGGCTTGCAGGTGGCTTTCTTTCCTCATAAGTAATCAGTAGCACAGCTATAGGTACTGCTGATGAACACCAGGAGCCAACTCTTGGTAAGGGAAATGAAAGGACGTTATGAAGCTCACAGAATCTTTGAGTTTGGGAAAACTGGATTTGGAAGCTACGGGGCCAGAAGCAGAGCCTCAGATCTCTCTGTGGACCTTATTCTTTGAAAAAACTGTGGAAAATGCCTGTAGCTACAGAAACTAAAGCTCACATCGCCAGTCACCCCAACTCTGGATGTACAGTGCCTCTTCATGAACTGGAGTCCCAGATGCCTCTGGAAATTGCTTGCACTACATCTTTGCTCACAAGGGCCCTTCTTGCAGTGATGAGTTCCCCTCAGTTTCTGGTTCTTCTCTTCATCTTTAATTTTCATTTGAATTCCCAGAGAATGGAGCCCTGGAGGCCTCTAGTAGGTAGACACCATGATTATACTTTGTCCTAGAGCTAATAAACTCTCTGAAAATAAATTCACTTGTGCTGTCCTTGTCTCCCGAGAAAGCATTTCAAATCTTCATTCAAAAATACAGGTTTCCTAACCAGCTATAAATGTGTTGTATTTCATCAGCCAAGTAAACAATAGTTAGAATTTAAACCATGAAATTACACCGCTCTCTGTTTCCTTTTTAGCTCTGAGATGGACTACTCTGTAAGATGCTGTGGATACTTGTGGTTTCATCCTTGCTTTGACTTAACAGGAAACTGAGTGATTACTAAGGGCTGCTTTGTTACTGTATCTATATGTTCACGTACACTACAAAGCCAGGAATTTGACAGATCAACAGCAGAAGAAATAGAATCAAGAAGCTAGAAGTGAGAATGGATGCAATATCTTGTGCATTTGTTTGTTTAATTAGGTAGTTCATATCCTCCTGAAAACTTGCTGAATACTTGGAAATCGATGCCAGAGAATGTACGTACTCACAAAACGAAGCAAATCATGAAAGAGGGAAAGTCCTGGATCACGGGAAACTGTGCTCATCAACCAAAGAGATTTGGAATGCAGCAACAGCAAAATGACTTGCCGATCCTTCCAATGTTTTAAACATGGATGATGGGAGCGAACGTGAAAGCACTGGAGAGGCAAGAGCTTTGCGAGGAGTGAACTATACACTTGGCTCACGACACGGTCACTACTTACCTTTAAATTGAAACCCACAGTGTGTCTACTGTAGAATGTCTAATGACCATGGCATTAATAGTGGTGTGGTGATCACTGAAGGAAACACGGCTCTGAGGCGAGGCCAGCGTTGTATACAGCAGGCATGTGAGAAATGCGGCGATGAGCTGCGACGTTGGTCCCCAGCCACTTCGCGTGCAGAAAGTGAAGGGGAAGCATATGTAAATTGTTGAAACTCCCAGACTCATAGCCCTGGGTATATTCAATAGCCTTAGTCAAAATGATATCTTTTGGGCCTTTAAAGAATTTCAAAGTTATTTCCTAATAGTAAATTAAGCTCTCTTGAAAATTTGCTTCAATTTTTCTTCCATGTAGCAATAACCCCTGTCACTGCTGAAGGAGGTGAATTTATGTAGCTCCAGCCATGACTGGATTTTTATTATATTGGATTATCAAGAGAAGAAATGGAATAATCTTGTTTCAAGGTCATTTACAATAGGATGAGATGCCATCAATTTAGTGAGTTTAGTTGCCAGCCTCATTATAAGTTGAAAGGGACAAGCTGACCTCTCAGCTTCTTCTCAAGATAAATTCATAAGCTTTTATGAGCTAGCAATCCTCAAAACTCATTACTGAGGACTGATGTCTTATAGTCTTTTTCATTACTTATTAGAATATGGGAAATAAAAACTATCACCCAAATATTATTTTCTTTCTTCTACTGGGATAAGAATTAGCATGTGATATATAGATGGAAAAACTACAAATCACAGCCTGTACACAAACAAGATAGAATGGACATTTGATGGTATCTGTATAATTCTTCTCTTTGGTTTGACTCATTCATATCCCCAAAGAATTTGAACTCATGTTATAAGATACGTATAAATCTTCCTGAGATACATTGATAATTATTTATTGTAATTTTTATTCACTTAACTTTAGTGAGGTATTAGAACATAACCAGTTACTTTGACAATTGTATGAATGTCTGCCATTTTTATACTATATAGAATTTGATTTACATAGAAATAGGAGTTTTTAATTTACATATTTACAGATGGTTATAGCTATTAATCTTAACAGATTTTATTGTTTAAAATAAAATTTAGTAAGTTTTACATATATGTGGGTATGTAATTATATGTATATAATTATATATATATAAATTATCCTTTTATGAATATATGAAAAATCATATGTGATTTACACTGTTAGCAAGCAAGTGATACCTTTATATTTCCTAGGTAGAATTAATTTCTGTAACATGTGATTCAACCAAAGAAATATATTAATAAATATATTTAATTATTAGATTTAGAATCCTGTGGAGATTATATAGAGAAGTCCACATACCCTACTTTTTCAGATAACATCAAAAGTAAGGATAAAAATGGTCATATTTCATAAGTTTAGTGAGCAGAATGGGGCTCACATTCAAGTCTCCATGTTAAGTTTTTCAATCATAGCTTTAGATAGCCAAAGTGTTCTGCTTTGATGGCTGGTCCTGAAAATGTCTCTATTTTATGTCTCTATTAGAATGAATGGTAAGATGATTTTACAGAAGGATACATTTAATCAATATAGATAAAAACCAAGTATCTCATTCTTCCCTTATCTATCATACTCCTTCAATCATGGTTTTAATCACATTAATTTTTTTCTAGAATTTGTATTTCTTATCCATTGACATTTACTGGAGTTTGCTCAGACAAGATTATAAAGTGATTAGAAGGTATTAATCAGACTGATTAACTTAATAGCTGACATTTTGAAAAACCAAAACACTAAATAATGCTTTTACTAAAAAATAAGAAAAAATTTATTTTTAAAGTATTTACTCTGAAAAATTTTGCTCTGACAGGCCCTTTGGGATAAATCCAGTGTCTATGTGGAAGGCCATTTCTACTGAGTCATTTCTAAAATTGGAGAAAGAAGAAGGAAAGCAGGGAATAACAAGTACCAATTAGTCAGATTTCTATTTTGATAATTAGACTAATTAAATTTATTTCATTTTTGCTTGATATATACATATAAAGAATTAAAGTTGAGGCTAAGACATGGATTACTGGCTAAGGAAGCTTTCTGATCTTATTGCAGACTTGAGTTCAGTTCTTAACACCAATGTCTAGATTCTCCAGCCACCTGGAACTCCAGCTCCAGGAGATCAGACAGTCTCTTCATGATACCAGAAGAACTAGCACACGATAGCATCCATTTACACAGACAGACAGACACACCCACATAAATAATAAAAATAAAATCTTAATTTCAAAGAAATCTCTAAATGATTTTATGATTCAGTATGAAACCAAAACAGAAGTGTTAGTAACACAATGAGTAAGGAAGTTTTCAGTTTCAATGTTTGTATTAGCTTCAGATGGACAACTTCAGTTTTATTTTATGTTATTCAAATATATACTAGTTATATAATTTTGGGTGCTTATTGTTAACAAACTATTGCCAAGGCTAAAGATAAATCCTGGGTTATTTTTCTGTTAATACAAATAATTCTTTCCCTATATTGATATTTATAGTGACATAAAAATATCACTGAGGTAATGTGAATGTATTTTCTGTTACCCTCATCAAGAAACCACAACAAAGTGAAAGTCATGTATTTCTACATACCATGCCTGCAAGGCTCTTTTCTATTGTTGTGATTTTTAAAATCTCATATTTTGTTGCTCATTGAGAAAAACAAAAAAAAAGAAAACTATAAGGTTATAAATGAAACCATTTTTAAATGTTCTATAAAGCAGTGAGTAAGACTTTTTATCATGAACATTACACAAGGATTAATAATTTGTACTCTGGAGCCAAGGTTGGGGTTCCAATCATTAGACCAGTATTCAAAACATGAAATAACTTGGATAATTAGTAGACCTTCTAAAACTGCCTTTTTAATGACAAAATGGAAAAGAACATAGACCCTACTTATGCTGTTTTATTGTAAGAATTAAATACAAGTGTCCATATATGACAAAGCATGTGTAGCATGTTTGTTGGTTCTGGTAAGTAGTAATGTCCCAATATTTATTATTTTCTAGTACGCTTTTGCTCCTAATCTTGAAAAGAAGACTACTTCATGAAAATTGGCATTGTTTAGGACACACTGCATTTGTTTCCACTTTAAGGATAATTTACTTTCTAATTTAATTTCCGTTCAGAAGAAAGAAATGTGTGGGATATCCCATTGTATATGTGTTGCTTTTGTTGGTTAATGACCAAAGCTTAGAGGTCTCTGCCTATAGAGAAATGTTTGTTCACTGTTCTCACAGTGCTGGTGATTAAAACACTGATTACATTGAGATATACTTTGTGGCTAGTTCTTATGGTTGTTGTTGTAGATGCTAAACCATGAATATTATTTTCTGGTAGAGAAGTCCAAATGGAGACAATTCTTTCTTAGTGCCTAACTAGTGATTGTTACTTATCATGTAGAAGACTCCTTGCAAGATCTAGCATCTGTAATTACTTTTAAAAAGACATTTTCATAGTGTCTTGCATGTCTTTCATGGTGCTTGCAGACACCAGGGACTCCACATCACATACTTCCATAAACTAATCTGCTTCGTCTGAGACTTCATCTAGAAACTTAGACAGTGATTGTACCTTCATACACAAGATGTAGGAGATTGATTACTACCCCAGCTCACATCCAGTTAAAATAAAAATGCTGATGTTTTGGTACACCTCTTCCCTTAAAGGGAAGATGATTTTGCTCACTGGGAAGTTGCTAGTTAAGTAAGAAAGAATAGTATAACAATACTAATCTGTTAATATCGGTTCCTTATATTTTTGTGTAGTAAAAGATGATTGCCCATGACATATGATGAAATCTGTCTAAGGAGTTTCTGCATGATCTAGAGACTGTTTATGAGATATCAGGATTGAAACGTGCACACAGCAAAATACAGTAAAATTAAAGTGTACTGTGATTTACCTCCCAGGTGACATACAGCAACGACTTTTGAATTCATATGATTATCTAAAGATTCAACAATGATGGCATACTAGAAACTAGATGCCATGAACCAGACCATCATTATGTGACACACAGTGGCTCTTAATGTACCAGGATGAATGAAGAGGTGTTGGAGAGGTGGGAAAGGTAAAAGAGCAAAGTAGTTTTCTGTTTTTGTTTTTGTTTATTTTGGTTTGGTTTCATTGGATTTTTTAAGATTTCTTGAAGGGGTGCTGGAGGGGTAAGGGGAAGGATATGGGAGAACTGGGAAGTGAGGGGAATTAGGATACAAGATGTGAAATTCCAAAAATATCAAGAAATAAATTGTGGTAAATTACAAATAAACAAGTCTTAATAGCTTGTTTTACCAGATTCACTTTTCAAAGAACCCATCAATGTAGTCAAATTATTCAAATAACATATTTGTTTAAGTATGTATGTCAGTATACATTTGGAGCTGTTTTCCAGTCCCTACAGGTATACAGAACACCATCAGAAACTAAAATGTATACATTTCCTGTACTGCTTGGTTAATATTTGGTAGAGTCTTTTGTCAAAATGAACACTAAACTACTCAAAAACAGACTGAATTTCTAGGATGTGTTTAGTTGAGAAGTCAGCCACAGCTAATATCTACAGCAGACAAATCGTGGTCTCTGTTCCTAATTCATTTGGCTATTTAAAGCAGAAGTTACAGGGATGTTTGGTTCCTGCCCACCCAGCAGCTAGACCCAAAATAGTCACAGAGAAACTATATTATTTAAATCACTACTTGAACCATTAGCTCTAGCTTCTTATTGACTAGCTTTTACATCTTAATTTAATCAATCTCCATTAAACATGCACCATCATGAGGTTGTGGTCTACTAGCAAAGTTTCAGCATGTCTTTTTCCAGAGGCAGCTCCATGGCTTCTCCCTGACTCTACCTCCTTTCTCCCAGCATTCAATTTAGTTTTCCCCCACCTACCTCTATTCCCTGTACAGGCACAAGACTATATTTATTATATTATATCTTTAATAACCAATGGTATCCACACCATACAGAGGGAAATACAACACCACCTTCTCTTTTCTGTTTAAATAAAAAGGAAGGTTTTTAACCTTAACATAGTAAAATTACATATAACAAAACATTTATTGATCAAGAATTATAGTTACAATATTTATATTTACTTTTTCTTTTATTATAACTAAAGAAAACTATAACTATCGGATCTTCAACTCCATCAAATACTCCAGAATAAAACAATATTACCTAAGTAAACAATAATTTCATTTTAAGCAACTCCCAAACCTCTAGAAATGACAGAGACATATTGATGCCTGGACAGTCACCCAAAGTTCTTCTGTGCTGTTGGGGCATCCATCTTAAGCCTACAGGCCCATAGTATCCAGCAGACTTTTCCATGAAGTAGGAAATTTCAAAGACAGTTCCACCTATATTCGCAGTTTGTCAGTCACTTTCTTCTGTGTCCTGCAGAATTCTAGCACACTCTTTCATGAAACAGGAACCCTGAAGCATTGTCTTGCCTTTAGACAAGTTCAGCAGTCATTTCTCTGTGGATTCTGCATGCCTAGTTCACTCAGCATACCATCAAACAGTCCAGGCAAGAGCAGTTTCTTGTCCAAATGTGTAACAAACTCCATAAGGCACCTCTGTAATGCCCATCTTTCTCTTGAAGTAATTGGTGCTACCAGGAGCAGATATGTCTCACTGTCACAAAATTAATAATTTAAACATTTTAATCTGAAAGAGTAAGAATACCTACATATCTCTATATATCTAGAAACATAACATGACAGGAACTTGACTATTATAGATGGTCATCTATTAGTCTATACATCTTAATTATACATTACATTTCTAAATAAGCTTCACAAACACAATGCCTTAATAAGAGTATATATATATATATATATATATATATATATAAAAACAAAATTGACCTTAAATTTGTATCAATAACTCAAGATCCATACCAATGTAAATATCTACAGTATATTCTTCTTTAAATGTAAAGAAATATTTATTAACAATAACTGGGAATATGCGTATAGTTCTCTCCAAACTGCTTCCTGCTGTTTATTGGGCAAAGTAATTTTTCAAGGGTGTTCAAGGTGACCTTTCAGGGGAATTTGCTCCATCAAACCACATTAATCTGAAAGCAATCCACAGGTTCTCATCCTCTGTGAAAACAAAAGAAGAACCTCTTTTCCAATGCAACCTATCCTTAGATCCAAATTTTGAAAACAAGATATATTTAAAGAATATATGTTTGTTACTTAGATTTTCACAGTCAAAAAAATTCAATGAAAACACAATAATATACATAATCCAGACTCTCTGTATATTCTCCATCTTTATATGGCTTATTTATTTTTACTCTATTATTTTATTGTCTTTACTCTTTTAATCTTTGACTCTCTGTTCTCTGTCTCTTTAAAGATTTTTATTATTTTTTATAGACTATTTCCTTCCTTTTATAATTCTCTCTACACTTTTTCTTCTCTGTCCCAAGCCTACATACAGTTTTTAAACAGACTGTGTCATGTTTAGAGGTCTTTTATGCTGAATCTGTTCTATTGTGTATCTGAAATTCTTTTCTGACCAGGACTGCTTCTTAAAAGGCTAGCTAAGTGCTTCTTAAAAACCTAATATGTGGCATTGCTAGGGAATATATGGCCTTGCCTGCTTGCCCTGCTCAGTCCAGCATGGTAGAGCTATTTGCTGCCTCAAAGAGCCAAGTACATTGACCCAATTTTAGGCACACAGCCAGTCTATGTTGCCATTAAGGAAGTTGTAGCACTCTGGTTACAGACCCCATTTAAATGCTCCATACCCAGACCTCCAGAAAGAGTCAGAGTTTGCACTGGTACCACGGTCCAGAAAGCCAACATTTTAAAACTGTTTTTTTTTTTTTTTTGTTGTTTTTGGAAGACCTCTCTTAAAGGTCTGTGGCATGCCACTAGGAAAATGCTGGCTACCAAGAAGCCATGCTTAACTCTGTTCTTTTGTATCTAAAATTACTTTTGAAGCTTTTAGGTTTCATGTGGATGTAGCTTGCACACACATTGGAGCACCAATATGTTGTTGTAAGACCACCACTTTGTTTCCCAAAGCTCAGACCCAAAATAGTCATACAGAAACTATTTTTTTTAAATCACCACTTTGCGCATTAGCTCTATTTTCTTATTGGTTAGCTTTTACATCTTAATTAAACTCATCTGCACTAATTGTGCATCACCACAAGGTCGTGGCATACCAGCAAAATTTCAGCATGTCTGTCTTTTGTACATGTACATGTACATGATATGTAAAATACGATGTACACACAGAGACTGAAAGAGAATCACAACAGTATATGAATAGTGATCATTTATAGAGAATGTTCACTGAAACAATTTTTAGATGGGTACTTCCTTTTGGAAGACCAGAGAAAAGAACAGTTTATTACATAAAAACTTACATACATTCTCCTTCGATACCCCACCATCTTGTGTGTAGGGTAAAGGGAACAACTGGAGCAGGAAACCAACCAATCACTGAGCACCCAGACTCTGAACCCAGAGCCGGTGAAGAGGCTCTGTATTTGAGGCCTGAATCAGTAAAGAAACATCTGTAACTCTGAACTCAGAACTAAAGACATGCGCCCAGGCTCTGAAACTAGTGTCAAAGAAACACACTTTGTCCCTAGAATCAGAGCCAGTGAAAGAAATGTGCCCTGGTCCTAAGATTAGAGTAAAAAAGCTAAAAAGGACCAGCGAAAGAAACACAGTTTGACCATGAAGTCAGAGCCATCTCTGCCCTTGACCAACTAATCTGACCAATCCCTGAGCAGGGAAAAACTAACCACTCCCCCTTCTCCCTGGGAAAACCCCGCCCCTAAGAAGCCCCAGATAAGCTTCTCTACCCCTTTGGTTAAGAGCTGCCATTAATCCCTCCCTGGCAGAGGCAGCCACTCTTCTGGATTCCTCCTTCCCAAATAAATCTCATTTTCAAAAGAGTCTTGGACGATAACCTTTATTCACAGAGGCAGAGCAGAAGAACCTGGGATGTCCCTTAGGGGACTGAGCTGAAAAACCTTGCTGAGATGCTCCTTAGGGTACCTTAGCAAGGGGGAACAGAACAGAAGAAGCTTGCTAGTACTCTCCTTAATGGGGGCTGAGCAAGGCTAGTGGGGAATGGGAGTGGGTTGTGTGGGAGTAACAACTTTTCTCTGGAGCAGGAGGAGACTGCTACATTTCTGCAGGGAGCTTCCCTTTAGCATAGTATTAGCAGAAGACACATCTTGGGCCTGAAAAGAAGCAGATAGCTCTGCTAGGATGCTCCCATAAGGGAACAGATCAGAACTCAGTTGTAGCAACTCTTCAGGAGAAGAGCAGGATCCCTATATCCTACGGGGAGACCATCCCCCACTGCACCCCAGCTTCAGGCAGCCTGGCTTCCTGATAGTCTGGACACCTTTCCTCTAGGACAGAGCTGTCCCATTGCAGCTCCAGCCTCCAGAGCTGTCCTATTACAGCTCTAGTTAGTCTGGCTTCCCAATGGTTAGGTCACCTTTCCTCCAGGGTTGAGCTGTCCTATTGTGGCTCTACCGCTCCAGAGCTGTCCTATTGCAGCTCTATCCTCTTAGTGCTGTCCTTTTGCAGCTCTAAGTATATCCTGGCTTCCTGATAAGTCAGGATATCCCTGCAACACCACTGTAACACATTCCCCTCCATTGCTGAGCCTCCACGGAACGCATTTGGGTTCATAGACTACTCTCCTAAAAGACACAGTATTTGTCACTGAGATCATTTACCATTGTGTCTATTATGAATACTGCTTTCATTTATTGAGCCAGTCTGTAATTATTGTCAGGCAGTTTGTATTTCTTATGTACATTGTTCTCAGGCTGACAGTTTGATACGTGGAATTTTAATGGTTGTACCTTTCTTAATTCAACATTCCAGAAATAATCTAACCAGATTTAAGAAATAGGTATGTTTAACAGTAGTAAAGAACTTGCCTAGAATGAGAAAGTCTCCCTTCAAAGGACATCTTCTAAAAGAAAAGATAAAAACATGATTTTAGTACTGAGAGTCACTTTAACATGTAGTAGATGAGGAAAAGAATAAGTTCAAATTGAAAACTGAATTTTCTTTACAAATGTTCTAACATAAGGCAATGGGCTCATCACTTTCTAAAGTGTTTTTGCTATTTTACTTAATGAATGTTAACCGATAATGCACAATATCTAAATTCTGTTTTCTTAGAGAGAATGAGTGCACAATGCCAGTCTGAAGTCCTTTGTTTTTCCTTTGTGTTTGATAGATCTTAGAAATGAAGAAACTGTGCCAGGATCTGCTGCTGTTCTGTTTCTCAGTAAATGTGGGGCCTTGAATATAAACAAAGCAGGAGGTGGTGAAGAGGAATGGTCTCAGAAACACATATCTTTTCCGAATTAAGATTTGTTTGTGTATATTTCAATTCATATTTTCTTTAAAATTCAAATGGTATATTCTTTTACTCTGTTGGGAAAATAAAGCAGTTAGTAGGTTCTAATTCTTTAAATTATATAAATTAATCACAGTACTATATTAGGAATGGTTTCTATTTCATAATAGCATTGTGTGTTCTCTCCTCCTTGGAAATACAGACAACCAGAATACTGAATTCCCCTTATAAACATTTCCTTTGTGGAAAAAGTCGTATTCATTGAACACTTTGCCATTTTCTAGACACAGCTCTTCGAGTTATAAACAAGTGTTACAGTAAAATCCTTCAGAAGTGATATGAATGGAATACTTTTGGTAGTTTAACTGTGCAAATTAAACCACAAACATTTAAGCAGCATCTCATAAATTCAGAATAATATACAAGTTTATATATGATCATATGCACATCTGAGTTTTTTTTCAGTTTCTTCTTTCTATACAAAAGAGTTCAGATTTGTTCAAAATTAATTTTGTACTCCAATGATTTACTAAGTCATTGTCTGGAGTATTTTTTAACTTTAAATGTTAGGAATCTGAGATAAAAAGTATCATTGCATACTTTCTATTTTAAAAGTTAGCAATAGAGAACACACCAATATTTGAATCACATGAAGAATTTTCCACCACTGAATTCTTAGTATTTAGGCTCTGATCTTATAGTTAACCTCATTTTCATTATGCTTTCATTGTGCTCTCTAATTTTAGTTTAAAAACATTTATAATTTTCTCATAATATAGTGATATTTCAGCTCTTTCCTACTGCAATAGGAAAACATGCAAGCATTAAGAATGTGTTGCCTGGGGCTCATCTTAAGTCTGTTTCCCTAAGCATCAAACACCGGATACCTGCTAGGCAGTGCCAGTGGAGCCGTGCTGAGATAACAGCTTTGTTCATAGTCTTATCAGATACACAACGATTCTGCTGTGCTGTGTGATCAAGGAAAGAAAGACAGGTTCATGACTTGGAAAATTTAAGCAAGAATCCACCCCCTTCCCGTTCTGCTTAAAAACAAGTAACATATCCCACAAAAAGGACTCACTTGACAATTCTCTCTCTTATTTAGAGTTTAGTATTATGTATTCCTGAAGCTGAGTGGGAGACAGAGCTCTAGTGTGACTCAGCCTGCATTAATCATTGGCACATTTTTATAGATATTTGGAAAGTGCATAAAATATGTTTTTTGATTTAGTGAACTAGGTGTGGTCATAACAATAAGAATGAAATTAGTGAAAAAGGTGAAAATTAAAAGGACAAATATAAAATGAGTGAGAGGCCCGGCGGTGGTGGTGCATGCCTTTAATCCCATCACTTGGGAGGCAGAGGCAGGTGGATCTCTGTGAGTTTGAGACCAGCCTGGTCTACAAGAGCTAGTTCCAGGACAGGCTCCAAAGCCACAGAGAAACCCTGTATCGAAAAACCAAAAAAAAAAAAAAGAAAATGAGAAAGAACAGAGATACTCTACTTAATGTGAGGACACTGTACCAACCTACCAACCTGATCCCTGATGTACATCATTGACAGGTAACTGGAAAGAGTAGATTGTTGTCCATTTAGTAGTTACTGAACAAAGAAGTACCCAGTGCTGATTAAAGTCTAATATAATCACTGAATATGAGCAGGTTTGTGGAGTGTGCCTAAAATAGCAAACTTGTGAAGGTTGAGGGCAATCATATCAGAGGAAGTGGGAGAGTGTCTGAGAAGCAAGCATTGCACCAACCAAAGCCACCTGATGACAGATGCCTCTGGCCTTTCAGTTAAGAGGGTAAAAATTGAGTCTCAATGAGTATTGAGTCTATTCAGCCTTATTAACCAGAGAAGATGCTTTCTAGAATAAAATAGCAATAAAGTCCCAGTATTATATTTTGTACAGGAGGTTGTATACTATTTGTGCTGTTATTTCTTACCTGATTTTTTTACTGTTTCTGCGTGTTGTTGGATACACCAAAATTTTATTCCTTTATATGGCTAAATAATATTCCAACTTGTGTAACCAGGACACCTTTGAGTATACATCTATTGATAGGCATGTTAAGTATCATGGATATTGTGGGTAATGCTACTACAGGCATTACTGTGAAAGTATAGATTTGAGTTCCTGATTTCAACTCTTATATCTAGGAATAAACTACTGAATCCTAAGATAATTATAGAACATGTTTTTAAATCTTTATGATAACTGATATGTACTTTCAAGGAGAAATAAAATAAAAATTCTATCAAGTGACATGAATACAGCTACACAAAATATAAATTTTAAAAAGAGTTTTGTGAGCTACATGTAATAATGTGCTTCCTTTTGACACCTTCACACATTATGTAATGTGTTCTTATATACACACTAAAGAAAAACATTGTATTCTCCCCCCAAAACCTTTAAGCAACTGTAAATTCCTGGGGTTGCGGATGTGACCTCCTAAGCCCTATATGATAGAAGAATTATGTTAATGGATACAGTCTTGTAAAGTTCCTGTTTAGGTAATAAAAGACGCTAGAGTTCAAGAATGGGATGACCCATAGAATAGTCATGCCTGGGAGACTTAATTCCAAATCACTCCAACCATTCCTCTGGCTCTTGTCCTCTTTCCAATAAATTTCACATTCAATACAACTCACGAAACCTAACTTTATATTATCGCTGGTGGTGGTCTCAATGCATTCAGAAGACAGATGTCTAGTAGTTTTAAATTGAAGTAAAGAGAAAGCAAAAAGAACTCTATTCTAACAAAACTTTCGCTGGAACCAAAGACACACATTGTGTACAGGGGTTTAAAATATAAATAGAGAGGGAAAGCTTAACCTGGGTAGAGAGTAAAACATAGTTGGGATAGGATGGGAGAAGAGAATAATGGAAATCTCAAATAAGTGGGGAGGGAGATGAAAAAGCAGACAAGGGGAAAGAGGGAGAATACTACTACTAAAGATGTTTGAGGAAAAAATAAGTATAAAAACTTTCTATTTTAAACTTCATTTATACAGGTTTAAGGACGTTTAATTGAAATATCCCACTTAGAAAACTGCCAGAGGTTATCAAATAGAAAACTCAATATTTATCTTCTAGTTGTTGATCAGAGGGCTAGGGTACCAAAGACAGAAAAAATAATACATTTATTTTCACATTATCACCATTACTCCTGGTTAATCCCCAAAATGGATAATAAGACCTCATGACCGAAAACACGCCATACTTTGGTCACAGGACATGAAAAAGTCAAGCAAATACTGGCGTATTTTTTGCATGCAACATAGCTTTTACTGTTCTGAAAAGTGCTATGTAGATTGTTCGGGAAGAAAAGTCATTGACAATCTTAGTTGTGAATGGTGGAGCTACAGTAAGAACCACCTTGCAAGAAATGTCAATTGGAACAATAGTGGCAGTAAGCTCATAATGATATAATCCATTTTCTAATTCAAATTCAGGGTATAAAATTAACTGCCTTTAAATTCATCTCTCTCTTCTCATAGGTTATTGCAGCTCTCATCCTTCATCAGAGAGCTTTCTCTTTGCAATCGACGGATAGATATGTGATAGATATATATTAGATAAATAAATAGATCTGTAGCTTATATATCTAATATATAATATATATTACATATCTGTCCTATATAAGTTATATATGCTTATATATCTAATATATGTTATAACACATAACATAAGAGATATATAAGATAAATAGATCTGTAGCTTATATATCTAATATACAATATATTTATCACCTATCAATCATATGTAAGTTACAGATATAGATGGATAGGTGATAAGTAGATAGATAGATAGATAGATAGATAGATAGATAGATAGATAGATAGATAGATAGAACGAGCTTGTAAAGGCATTAGATAAAAGTGATACACTACGGGAAAATAATTGTGCAAACATATTCTCTTGTTGTGTATTGTAAACAAAGATTGCTCATTTGTGTCCCAACTACCCAAACCCAAATAATCACACAGAAGCTTA
>JAQHUG010000151.1:4338734-4350758 GCA_028555095.1 Dicrostonyx torquatus
CCTACCTAAGTTCTGCCCCGCTATAGGTCCAAAGCAGTTTCTTTAATCATTAATGGTAATCCCAGAGTACAGAGGGAAATCCCACAACAGTTTCTACAGGGCTGCATGCTCTTCTTGAGAAGCAAACCTATTGGAAAGTTTGACCAGAAGAGAACCATAAGATAAGGCAGTTCTGTTTTACTTTTAAAAATGCCCTTTAGAGTCATAACGTTACATGAACTCTGACTGGTAAGAGTACAAACAAATGGAGTAAAACTGTAACAGTCTAGGAACAAATGACCATGGCTTAAACAAACATGATAGCTTTATTTTTCTCTCCCTCTCTCTCAAAATTAAAGCATACTCTAAAGTTTCTATGAATCTTGTGGCTGGTTTCTTTATATCTTTATTTATTTTATGAAAACCTTTCAGGGTTCGCTAAAAATGGCTTTTGTTACACAAAGTTGAAAGAAGTAGTTTTGTATACATCTGAGAGTCTGATACTTGTAAATAAAGAGTAATCAATCTAAGGCTGGAAAGGCATTTTCTTGTGCAATTGGCTACACTAAATATGATTTCTTCATTCATGTATGTGAAACTCTAAAAATGTTACAGAATAAAAGGTCTCTCGCTAGAAGAATGTCTATGGGATTGTTAAGCATACTGAACTCAAAAGCTGGGAAACAGACTTTATGGAGCAATTAATGTTTAACATAATGACTTGGAAACTCAGATGGGGAATTATAGCTTTTCTAACTAGTGCAGAAGAAACAGTAAGCTTTTAAAAATTGCTCTAGAAGATGTAGAAATGGTACTTGATGAGTTGAGTCTAGAAGCATATTTTTTTAAAACACACACACACATATATCTGAACTGTTAATAATGTCCTTGTATTCATGTATCACCAAATTTGGGTTAGAAATTGATTTATTCAAGCTAGTTAAGCCTGGCATAGAAGGTAGCTTGCACAGATATTCTGGAAGAATTCTTCAGTCAAATGTGACTATTTTAATCTGAAATGTAGATGGTACTTTAAATAAAAAGTTTTGATGGCTCCATTTGGATATACAGAATACCTACAACAGGCCACAGTGATGAGTGTTCAGTAGTGGTTTTATTTGTGGGGGGACAACACAAAGAACCAAGAAACAACCTTGACATGGTGACCAAAATTGTGATCTCATCCTTGAGAGGGAAGAAACGGATGGATCCCTGGAACTCATTGCCCGGCCAGCTTATAAAACTTGACATTCTTGAAGGCTAGTAAAAGTTGCTGTCTCAAAAACCACAAGGCATCTGACCGGTCATAGTTGGACCTGTTTGGAGGAAGGAGGTCCATAAGGCTCTTTTGCTGATGGGTATACCTTGCTCCTAGAACCTTCCTCCTGTCTGCTTAATTGCCATGGGGAAGGGAATACCATGTCTCCTATGCTTTTATGCTGCTTTTTTTTCAGGCGCTAAATCCAACACCCCTAAACCACATGGATTTAAACCTCTAAAATGCCAGGCCCAAATAAATCTTCTTTTTTATGTGATTCTCTCAGGCATTTGTCTGATAGGTAACATTCCTCACAAAGATAAATATCTTGTTATGATGATGCAGATTCCAGTTTTTCTACATTCTATATCATTTTAAAATTAGTACTCTGGAGAAGTCTACTAATTTCCAATCTTTTCATATTGTATTGTTTTTATTCTTAATTGATACTCCTTTTAAAATTTTAATTACTATTTTTTGTAGTGTTTACATTATTTATAATTATATTATAGTTTGCAATTATGAAGAGTTGTGGATTATGTGAGCTGTATGTAAGGACTTGGCAGTAATATTCTGAAAACTTGATATTTCTTACTCCAAGGTAATGTTTTTTCCAAAATTACAGACAATATATTATCTATTAATGGTAGTTATGTGGCCATATTTATTCATAGCTCTCCAACTTTACTGATATTCTTGTGTATAAATTGTAAACTCTTTTAATTCTCTCTGTAGTTTCACATCAACTGCTCAAATGAAGTAGAAATGTCATCACAAGAGAATTATTTCTGTGTCATTTCTCAGTTACATGTATCTTTCCTCTTGCCCTCTATCTCTGTCTTAATCATTGACAACTATGTCAATATTATCCATTTCTAGTATTTTGTTATTTTGATGTATTTTATTTTAGAAATATAAGGTACAAAGTTTAAAGATAAGCTTTTCTTTTATTCAGAGTAACACTTGCTTATGCATAGATATCATTATACATTGTATAATAGGTAACTTGATCTTCCATTGTTCAATAGTATGCTACGCTGTGGATGAACTCAAGGTAGGACTTCTAGGCAGACTTCAGTTCATTTATGAGCAAATATTTTATGCATAAGAAATATGTGTAGTTGAATTTTAACATATCCTTTCTTGTATAAACATACAATTTCATTTCTCACAGGTCATTATCTGCCAAGTATCTTCTGAGTTAAAGAATAGTTATTGCATGTATAATTTGTAAAGAATATGTTGTCTGCTTTCCCGAATGACTGTATCACCAGCAGTCTCCTTAGAAATGATGGGATGACCCTGTTTTTTGCTATGTATACTGTTTTGCCTACTATGGCTGCTGTGCACTAATTGGTCATTGTAGTTTTAAGTTGACTTTTTCTCTAAAGACCAATAATCTTGAAAATATTTACATGTGCCATTTTTGCCATCTGTGTACATTTCCAATGAACTGGGTATATCTTTTATCTAATTATTAGAATTTTGAACTGTTGAAATTTGAGAGATGATTTATTTATTTTTAATATTTTTATAGTTTAATAGCTTTTATAAATTTATCTAATGAATTTTAGACACTTTAATGTCTCATTCTCCTCTCTAAGACCCTTCCCTCTTCAAAGCAACTCTTCTCAAATGTAATTCTGTGTGACTCTCTGCGTTTGATTAGAATTCCTTGAGAAACATGGGAAAGGGCTTATTTACTGGACAGGGGCAGAGTTCAAGATATACAATGAAAGACACTGGTACAGCTTATCTCTGGCTACACTCCTGATACCCTTTCCTCAGTCACTATTAACTCCCTCTAGGGAGGAAAAGGGCCTTGCCTTTTTTTTTTTTTTTTTTTTTGGTTTTTTGAGACAGGGTTTCTCTGTGGCTTTGGAGCCTGTCCTGGAACTAGCTCTTGTAGACCAGGCTGGCCTCGAACTCACAGAGATTCACCTGCCTCTGCCTCCCGAGTGCTGGGATTAAAGGCGTGCGCCACCACCACCCAGCAGGGCCTTGCTTTTTTAAAATTTTTATTATACTACTTATGTATTTTTAAACAATCATTTCTTATGTCACAAACTATTCCCAATTCCCACTTCTTCCTCTCCTTGCACACCCCCGCATTGCAACCACTCCACCCCTATCCACTCCTCAGAGAGGGTAAGGTTTCTCATGGGGAGTCAACAAAGTCTGACACAACAGTTTGAGACATGACCAAGGCCCTTCTCCCTATATCCAAGCTGAGCAAAATATCCCTTCAAAGAGAATGGACTCCAAAATCCCAGTTCAAGCACTAGGGATAAATCCTGGTCTCACTGTCAGTGGCCCCACAACTGCCCAAGCCACACAATTGTTACCCACATTGAGAGGGCTTACTTGGAGTCTATGCAGGTTTCCCCATTATCATTCTACAGTCTGAGAGGTCTCACTAGCTCAGGTCAGCTGTTTCTGTGGGTATCTGCATCATGGTCTAACTTTTTTGCTTATATAATATTGCTCGTCCCTCTCTGTGACTGAAATCTGGGAGCTCTGCCCAGTGTTTAGCTGTGAATCTCTACATCTGCTTCCATTAGTTGCTGGATGAAAGTTCTATGGTGGCAACTAAGGTAGTCATCAAACTGATTACAGTGGAAGGCCAGTTAAGGCACCCTTTTCACTATTATTAAGGGTCTTACCTGGGGTCATCCTTTTGGATTAATGGGAAATTCCCTACTGCCAGGTTTCTGGCTAGCCCTATACTGACTCCCTCAATCAAGATAACTCTTTCCTTGCTCTCCCCTCTGTCATTCCTTCATCTTGACCATTCCTTTCCTTCATGTTCTCTTTCTCCCTCACCTTCTCCTCTCTTCCTCCCTCTCCCCTTATGTACTTTCTTCTCCACGCCCCATTTTCTTTGGAGATCTTGTCTATTTCCCCTTCCCAAGGGGATACATGTATATATCTCTTAGGGGTCTCCTTGTTACCTAGCTTCTCTTCATCCAAGATGAAACAGATATATATGTAATAGATGTAATCTGTGCAACACTTGTACAGGTTACCACGAAGAGGTGAGGTAGGTGTGTGTGTGCTTGCATGCATGTGTGCGTGTTCATGCATGTGTGTGTGCATGTGTGTGTGCCTGTGTGTGACTTTGTGTGCTCATGCATGTGTGTGTATGTATTTGTATATGTGCCTGTGTGTGACTTTGTGTGTGCATGTATGTTTGTTGTTTTAATGATGGTCACACCATGTAGCCCAGATTTGTTCTCTAGCTTTTGGTTTTCCTGCCTCTGCTCATAGTATGTGAAATGAGATCATGTGCCATCACCTCCTCACTTAAGAATTTTTTATAGATTCTCTATCCTGATCGCCTGCTAGATAACAGTCAAAATATTTTCTTCCCATCTTATGTCTTTCTGGTTGTTTAACACTTTTGCAAAACATATTGTGTTAATCTTGGCTAGATCTATTTGTCATCTCTTCGTTTCATGAATTGTTAGTTTGTGTTAATTCTAAAAATGCTTTACTAAAATACTCATAAATATTTTTTCTGGAAGTTTTATGCCTTTTGTACAGCTAAAACCATAATGTATTTATTATTAAACACTTAAAATCATGACCCTTTTACTATTGTTTTATAACAATATATTAATTTTTATAAAAAATTTGTAACATTTGGTGAAGTTTAATTCCAGCCCAATTTGTTCCGGAGTGTGGCTAGCTGCATGGGGTCCTTTGTTCCCTAGGTCACCTTTCTTTATTGAGGTTCTTGGGTTATTTTGTGAGGAAAGGCCGTGTGTGCCATGGAACATGTGGAGAGATCATAGAAAACTTATAGGAGTTGGTTCTCTTCTCTCATCATATGGGTCCCAGTATTTAAACTAAAGTCATCAGCCTCAGCAGTCAGTGCTTTTACTTGCTGTGTCATTTTGCTGCTCCCCAATACTGATGCTTGTAGCAACTAATTTTTCATGATTTCTGTATGGTCACCTTGAATGTGACATCTTAACGTAGCCTATGGCAAGGTAGAGCTTTTTATTTCTTATGTGTAGGTATTTGTGTCCACGTGCGTTTAGGTATTCCACATGTGTGCATGTATGCACAGAGGCAGGGAAGGCCTTCAGTTCTCCTAGGACTAGAGTTACAGGCAGTTCTTTAGCTGGCCAATGTGGAGAGTATAACTAATGAGCTATCTTGCCATCCCCATTTTTGTTAATTTTAAAGCCATTCTAGATAAGGAAAAGATTATTTCTAACAAGAGTGGTAAAGCATGTGGAAGATTTCAATTGTTTGTTATTTTACATAAAAAAGAAAATGATACCAATAATTGAAATCTTTGCTATCATCCTGTACTAAAGAAAGAACTTTAGAATGTGCAACACAACCAGATGAAGTAATGTTAACTCATTTTGGTGGAACGTGAGAGAACAGCTAGGTTGCGTGGGGAGGAAATGATGTTTGAAGTTGAAAATTCGTTGGTAGGACTGGGAAGAAAGGCATTTAAGACTCTTGCCGTCCTTTAGCTAAGAGAATAAAAGAGAGCCCTTTGGCAGAAGTACCTGTAGAGAAGATAACTTCTCTGGAATGCTGTAGACGACCTGTGTGCTTGGTGATTCCTTAGGTCCTGGGATGGATCCACACTGAAAAGTCAGTGCTTAGCCTTAGTAGGAGCCTGGTCAATGAAAACATCCTGTCTGAAGGAAGCAGAGCAGCAGCAGAGGCAACAGTTCAACCAGCTGCCTGGGTAACACCCGCATCTAGCTGCCCTGCTTTCTGCTCTCTTTTTGCATGGGCCTCAGGTTGAGTGGTTGTCTGAGGTGTGGACATTCCTTCAGGTGGCAGAATCTTGCTTTTGTCCAAGAGCCTTCCTTGTATAGTACTCAGATATTGCTGGGAAGCAAGTGCTGGGGTTTATCCCTCCCACCGCAAGAAGTATAAGGACGTTCATACATACACTGCTCATTGGTTCTTTAAAACCGTTGATACAGTGATGTTTTACTCATTATAGACTGTGTGCCAATGAAAATACAATTCATGACCACCCGGAAATGAGAATAAACAAATGTGCAGGTCGAGAGTAAGTTGAAATCCTACTCTTAAACACATATTCTGTTTGTCAAAATCTGCTATTTTTGTTCTCACAAGGACAGCATTGAATTTCTCCTCTCTCTTCACCTTTAGAAAGGTTTTCAGGTAGAAAACTAGACTCAGCTGGCTAGATAGTGCATGATACCATCACAGGGCTTTCTAATGCATGAGAACAGATGAATATCAGAGACTGAAGTTGAAGAGAGGATTGTTTAGGAAAAAGGAAGAAGGGCAATTTAGGAATTGTCGAACTATTTGCCGATTTGCGTATCCATATTCAACTAGTTTATGTTGGTAAAATCATGGAGAGCTATGTAATAACAAAGGTGTTCCTGACTGCCTGGGAGTTATATGTCATTTTGAAAAGTAACTTTCATGAAAACATGTCTATTAACTTCGGCTTACTTCCTGCGACTCAGTTTGGTGTAGGTACAAATTAAGATCTCTTGCTTATCTGTTTTATTTCACTGTGGGTACCTTCTTGGTTCTTCATTAGTAAGAAAAAGTAGTAAATGAAATTTATTGATTTCTTCACAGCCAAAGACTGTAATGCTCAATCAGCATAACAATGTATCCATATATTATATATAATAGAACATTTACTTTATATTCAACTCAGTTGAAAACAAGCCTGTCTACCTTGTAAGTAATGCTTTCTAATAATATTCTACTATTTAGCAATCATAATTTTGTGATATGAAAGATACGTGTGATTTATTTCATGTAAGGCTCATTGTAGCACTTTTGATTTCTGCAACAGATATGGTCTAAATCTAAACAATAACCTTGCTATGGTTTTCACCTAGAATGTTCCACACATACCCCCGTGCTGTATGTAGGTTTGGCCTCTCATTTTAAAATATTTAAAAATGGCAAAACATTTAAGAATTTTGGATTAGTGGGAGATGCTAGTAGACTGTGCCTGCAAAGAAGATAACTGAATTATAGACTTCACTAGCTTTCTATGCTTTTGTCTTCTTGTTCCAGCATAAACTCACAGTCTGGTTGTTGCATCAACCTCGAGCGAAAGGCAGCAAGGCTCAGGGGCCGTGGGTGGAAAACCTCTGAAACTGAACAATCAATCTTTCTTTCTCATAAACACATCCTCCCGAGTGCACAATGAAACCCTTTCTTAAATTGAATTGATAATACACCTGGTGTGAAGGTGAAAAGCTAACTCACACATTCTCAAATTCTACAATGACAGTTCTACTACACAGCTATGACCCTGTGCTTTTAACAATCCTATGAAAGTGTTCTTTCCGATTTCATGGTACTGTGAATATGTTAAACTATAACACTTGTATTAATTCTTTGGTAATTTTATACATGCACACACTGCATTTTGTTATATTCACTCCACGTTTCTTAACTGAACTATTTCATTTCTAGCTCACCCTACATTTTCCAATTTCTTTGCCACTTTCTTTCTTTCATTTTTAAAAATAGCCTGTTTTGTTCAATTTGTGCTTCCTATACCCATGGGTGTGGTGGCTTTAAGGGGCCATATAGTTAAAATAAATTGACTCTTCCTTACACAGAAGTTATCAACTGTCAGTAGCTCCTGAGCAGGGAGCTGAGCCTCATGAGCCTCTTCTTGCTTTGATTAGATTTTAACTGGCTGGTTCTTATGTAGTTCTTGTTGGGCCACCAGCGCTGCTATGAGTTCATGGATATAACATTCTTGCCATGTCAATGTCCAAAAGACACAGTTTAACTATGATCTCTTCTAAGCTCTGAATCTTAAAATTTTTTAACTGTGTCTTCCTTAACTGCCATGAGCCTTGGGGTAAAGGGATGCTCTACAGATGTCCCAGAGATTCTTAAACAGATTTTCAGGGCTGGATATGTCATTCATTCTTAAAATGGGCCTTGAATCTTATGAGAGACTGGTTGGTTATTCCTTACTATCTAGGTCACTAATGCACTCATGGTCATACCTTGCTGCACAAGTTGTGTATTGTGGGATTCACAGCTTGGTAGAACAGTTGAGAGTTTTTCTCACACAGTAGTCTTTATATCACCTACTGATAGCCTACGGCTATCCAGTTGGTACTTGCCTTGGGACGAAGTTTGAGTGGGGTAGGGTGAAAGAAAATATTTAGGGATGAATAACTAACACAGAAGATGCTTGTAACGGCGACATACAAATCTACTCTTTCACAAACTTTGTATATAGCCATAAAAGAGTTAAATTGGAGTTGCCCTACAGGAGAGATTATGCTCTTATCAGAAACCAAATAAGGACAGTAACAGCTGTTGTTGCTTAAGGGTGTCCTCTAGAGATCCCAAGCCTACGGCCTTTTGACGGCACTCTTAGTTGCTCATCAGAGCTTGGTTTACACACTTTGATGCACACTTTGGTCACAGAGATTGTTACTATTAAATGGTTATTCTTGTACAACAGAAATGTATTGTATTCAAATTTGCTCTCGGTTGAGAAAGTTCTTTTCATTAAAACAGTGGGTGGAGAGGAACGGGGTCAAGATCATGATTAGAAAACCCACAGAAACTAGAGGGACCTCATGAACTCCAGACTGACAGCTGGGGAAGCTGAATGGGACCCAGGTAGGCCCTCTGAAAGTGGGTGACAGTGTATGGCTTAAACAGTCATTGGGCCCACTGGCAGTGGGACCAGAATTTATCCCTAGGGCATGAACTGGCTTTTTGGAGCCCATTCTCTTTGGAGGAATACCTTGTTCAGCATAGATGTATATGTGTGTGTGTGGGGGGGGCTTGGTCTTACCTCAAAGTGATGTGCCAGATTGTGTTAACTCTCCATGGGAGACCTTACACTATCTCAGGGAAGTGGGGAGGGAGTCAGAGGAGTGGAGAGAATGAGAACTGAGATTAGTATGTAAAACAAAAATGGTTTTTTTTTTAAAAATGTGTGAAACAACTGTACTTCCTTTCTGTAATACTTTTTCTCTTTTAAACTACTTCTCTTATACTATATTATTTCTATATCCCTACAGTAACTATCCTATTATCTGATCTGGTTCATTATTATTGCCATTATTACTAGCTGCATTCATCTATTGTTCAATTTATTATATAAATCCAACTGCACAAAACCGAACATAGTACTTCAGATCTGATGAATGAGATAAGGTCTATTTTGTGGTCATTATATCTATTATTATCATTATATTCATGTGAATTGAGTTCACAAAGTTGATGGTATGTGTGTGTGTGTGTGTGTGTGTGTGTGGGTGGGTGAGTGAGTGCCTATGTGAGTACACATGTGCATATGCATGCGTGTCTATGTGTGTGTGTGAGTATGTGTGTTCAGGCATTTACATGGCTTATTTTTCCTCCCATTTTAGAAACTCTGGTTTAATTTTTCTTCAATTCTAGCTTCATATCATTCAGAAATCTCATCAATATTCATTAGGATCCTCATCTAAGTTTCTGGATAAAGTGCTATCTTGAGGCACAGAATGAAAGATAATGCCCATCAAAACTGGTGTGATCCATTAATTGGAAACCTCTGAGTATAGTTGTTCAATCAGACACAAGTTCATCTAATTGTGTAATCATTCCACTCATATTCCCCTTCTCATTCAGGAGGATAGGGAGAAGCTTGTAAGCACCATACTGAAATAGGCATATTTCTAGTCTAATGTGTTTTTTTCCTGATTTTCCATCTTGGCAAGCCTCTTAAAAAAGCGAGTTTTGTCTAACAAGGCTTATTCTTAGCATACCCATAATAGCGATTACTTACATCTCTTCTAGTTTGTTGCAAACTACCATGGTAACTCTCAGTTCTGAATTATTGTCTGAAATTTGAAACCCCTCAATTTTGAAATATATTAATGTTATGTTTAAAAAATAACTATGTTTAAAGTATTTCCTATTTTAAAGACTGTTTTTATTATTTCAAAAAAATATTTTACAAATGTGAAGAAATTAATAAAATACATTATTTTTCTCTTGTTAATAAATTTACTAACAAAAACTTAAAGTGTAGTTACTAATAGAGAACCACGTAAACTCAATACTACACACATTAAATAATGTTTAAATAAGCCTAAACACACATCACACACACACACACACACACACATACACACACACATGAACTTCAAATTTTTATGTGTTTAGAATGAAAGCTTTAAAAACTTTCTTTAAATTTTTAAAATAGATAGCACAAATTTAATTACACAGTCAACACACTATGTGCCAGTATGCCAGCTTGTCTTGTCGTATTAACATTCTTAGTAAGAACTGATCATCCCTAACAAACATGTTTTCCAGATACATTATGCTCTCAAGTATTTTGCAGTCAGGATCTTTGAATTCTCTCCATGTGAATGAGAGCATGCAGCACTAGGATGTGTTCACTTAACATGATGGACTCTATGTAGTCAGAGGCCGCTCGTTTGTTCCCAGCTGCCCAGACCCGAAATCATCACACAGAGACTATATAATTTGCAGTACTGTTTGGCCAATAGCTTAAGCATATTTCTAGTTAACTCTTACATTAAACCATTTCTATTATTTTATATTTTACCATGAGGCTCGTGGGAAACTGGTACTGGTATGCGGGTGTCTTTCTCCTCCAGTGGCTACTTGGCATCTCCCTGACTCCAACTCCTTTCTTCCTCTATTTACTTAGAATTCCCGCATGACTCAATTCTGCCCTGCTGTAGGCCAAAGCAGCTTTAATTCATTAACTAATGATGTTTACTGAATACAGAGGGGAATCCTTCATCAGATCTACTTCCTCCTGTGCTGTCTTATTCTTCCTATGACATTCTTCCATAGAGCAGGTATTCTTGATTGAGTCTTAGACTGTTACTCTTTCCTCACTATTGTTTATAATGCCACCGTGCATACCAGAGTGCAGAGGTGACTTTGAGTACTGAAATCAAGGAAATGAACATTTTCTAGCTGCTTGTTAACGTCTTAGCAAATAAATCATAAGATAATAAAATTAAAAGAAACTTAAGGAAACAATATAGAAACAATGGGGATACTTTTTGAAATAAATGAAAATACAAGTAAGTATCCTTTACTTGTCTTGCTCAAGATAAAAAAAAATTTCAGAATTTATGATAATTTGGTTTTGAAATATTTAATATGTATAAGGAGTTATGTGGGTCTGAGACAAGAGCAGACACAAATTCACTTATGTTTCTTATGAACCATACATAGACTGAGTTGACTTTATTTTTCACTTTCTTTTATTAATTTTTAAGTGTATATTTATTAAATGAAGTTGACTTCATTTTGAAGGTATTTTTAACAATATGGTCATTGTGCCCACATTCAACTTTAACTTGTTTCAGAAGGCCAAGTGTAGACCTTTCTAAGTGTGACACTATGTTGTAGATATAATTGTTTAGAAAAAGTATGCCTTGTCCCATGGTCATCCTGATGAGTATCTTGATCACCATAGAGGTCTCGTCCAACGGATGGAGATAGAGGCAGAGACACATATTCACATCAGAGCAAAGGACTGAGCTCCCAAGGTGCAGTCGAAGAGCAGAAGCCTGGAGAAGATGAGCAATGAAGTCAGGACTGAGAGGGGCTGGCCCACTGAGACAATGTGCCTGATCTAATGAGAGCTCACTGAATCCTGCTGGACTGAGATTGATGGAGCACATGACCCAATTGGACTCTCGGAATGTGGCTGCCAATGGGGACAGACTGGGTAGCCATCGATAATGACACTGTGACCTATCTTCTCTGCATGATTAGGCTTTTTGGGAACCCAGTCTATTTGGATG
>JAQHUG010000151.1:4353557-4388153 GCA_028555095.1 Dicrostonyx torquatus
TCGCTTAAACGTATTTTTGTCAAACTCTTATATCTTGAATTAATCCATTTCCATTGTTTTGTATTTTACCACAAGGTTCTGGCATGTTTGTCTCCTGTGGTGACTGCCTGGCATCCCACTGACTCTGCCTTAATTCTCTCAGTATTCAGTTTAGTTCCCCCTGCCCTCGCCTAGCTCTGTTCTCCCCATCACAGGCCAAATGAGCTTCTTTATTCATTAACCAGTAAAAGTAACACATATACAGAAGGTTTTTTCTACATCACACTAAGAACACTTAAACCATTAATAACTTTATCAATATAAAATCACATTATAAAACTTCTTTGCATAATTTCCAATACCTCATTTTTATGACTAAAATATTTTTAATTATATGCTTTATATCAGTTCTTATTCAGCAATTAGCAGTTAAGTAGCAAAGAAGCATATTTATTCCTCCTAGGTATTTAAATAGTAATCCAAAGCCAAAAGAAAGAAGGTAAAGCATTAGTTCTGTTAATGGATTCTTGACATATTGATTGTGAGTCTAGCCTTCAAAAGATATTGATGGGTTCCTTACAATCAGGATTGAAATTATGAAGAAGTCAAGTGTCTGTGAGAACCTTCAAGGGCTGGCTTAGTTGTGTAGTCTGAGAAATACGCAATTTATCTAAGGTCCCAGGTTTTGAAGGAGAATTTACAATTGTGTTCTGAAGAAGAACAAAGAAGTAAGAGCAAACCATTTAAGTCTGGAAAGACTCTGGACCACATTAAGTGAAGAATATATCCAGAACAATATATGAAATACAAAACACAAGAAATCTGAGGAAGAAAAGAGAATCTCTGTGTAATTCCCTGTTAATGCCCCACAAATAAAAGAAAGGACCCTCACAAAACCTGGTCATATGGTACCCACTTTGGGGAGTCTTCTAAATTCGTTTTAAAGTCCTAAGTTTGCAATTACTAATACACGAAATGACATGTCTCAGTCATCAAAATTCACTGGTGCTTAGAATATTTTCATTTTAAAAGTAAAAGATGGGAGGGATGATGTGATTTTGGATATTGCTTTTTGTGGAAGTTTTTAAGGTGCTCTTCAGATAGTTCAATCCTATTTTATTTAGTTCACTCCCTTTTCAAAAATAGTGTTCATAAGTGTAGTATTCATGCCAAAAAGCATGAATAGGGTGTGATTTTGAAGTCAGGGCTATTTGCCCCTATGGAGACATGACGTATGTAAGTGTAATACAGAAATATGATTCGTGATCAGTTTCTCTAAGCTTAATGTCAGGTTGCAGCTGCATGTGGACCGTTGAAAATGGTCTCAGAACACACTTATTATGACAAAGAAATGGAGAGTCACAAATGTACTAAAGAAAGATTATTTTTTCCTGAATTCTCAATCTGTTTAAATCTTAAATCTGTCAAATCCTTGTATTAAATTGAAAAGCAAGGCTACATGTTTTCCCATGTTCATGGAACTGTGTTTAGTCAATGCATCAGAACGCATGAATGTGTTTACCATAATTTGCACATGATAAGTAGTTTTAGGGGATGCAGTCCCTCTCCTGTCTTTTGTAGCACCAGATATATACCAGGCATATCTACACAAATGTAGGTAAAACATTTATACTTCAAAAATGAAAAAAAATCTAAAAGCGGTGATTAAAAAGAAAGAAAAACCTTTAAATAATGGAAAATTGAATTACATAGAGGGTTCATATAAATAGCTAAGAAACATATAAATTTTTTCATCATCGTTAGCCATGAGGGGAACGCTTTGAGATTTCATCCTACTCCAGGCACGGTAGCTAAGTTTTTCATGTATAACGCCTACATACTCCTTTCTTTATTGGGGCAGTAATTAAATACATAGGGTACGTCTCTTCATAGCTTTCTCATGCATTTTTAGACAACTGAAGTTTCTGTGTTAGCTGTTTTTAAACTAAAAATTGATATTTTCATTTTATTAAATGAAAACTACTAATTTATAATTTAGCATTGCAACTACAGAAAAATAAAACAAAACAAAAATGAAAACATAACTCCAAGGTATTGATAATCCTAAGAGTTGATAGAGAAATTTGATTAAATTTCACTAATAAATAAAAAGTTAATGGGTACAATTATTTTATATTTATTATTCTATCCATGAGTCCACTATTCTTATACATCAAATTTATCGCTACATTAACATTTGTAATTGAAACTAGTTATATTGATATATTTATAATTGAAATTACACTATATGTATTTATTCCATCTTGTTCTGGTTTTGAGTTTGTTTTACTGGATTCTGTGTTTTAGCCCTTGCAGCAGTTCTGTTATCATTTATAATATAATATCCACTATTCCAAGTGACGTAGGCTTGTAATCGCAGGTTTTCAAGAGACTGAGGCAAGAGGATTTTAAGTTTAAGGTGTACGAGGCCTGCAGAGGGAGCCAATGACACCCTGGGCAACCTGTAACAAATATCAACAATAAATAATGAATAAGTAGGGTCTAAATGTTTAGTGTTTGTTTTTAATTGCATGCATGTGTTATGTGCATGATAATTCAGGTGCCTATGGAGGTTGACATATGTTTGTATACTGTGGAAAGTGTTTAGCTGTACAATGTAGCAGGTATGAACCAAACCTGGATCATTTACAGGAGTAGTAAATGCGTGATCTTAACTGTTAAAGCATCTCTGCAACCCTGTTAATAAATATTTAAAGGGATGTTTTCTGTGTAGACTGCTTGCTGACCATGTATGAGGCCCTAAGTGCAATCTCCAGAACTTAAAAGTAAAATGTTGGATGCATATATTACTTATATTCAAGTGACTTTTTTTTTAAAGAAAAAAGATTACAAATGTGAAAAAGTTTGACTGAAATTTGATTTTTCTTGTAAAATTTCCTGTATTTTATTGATACACACAACTTTAACTGCTGCAGGAAATTGTGTATGTGTGTGTACATATGCCTGCATGTGTGTATATGCTCATGCATGTGTATATATCAGACAATTCAGAAGTGAATATTTCTGCATATATATTGAGTTTCATTTGCATGTGCCTAATTCCCACAATTTTACTGACTAAATAAAATAGCAAATCCATTGAATTGTATTAATTGTATTATTAAATATTTTTATTGTCTTTCAACCTCTCCAAAATCTATGACATGATCCTCTCCCTGCCTCTCTTCCAAGGCTTTTGAACTTTTCACACCCCTTTTGTTCTTTAAATAGAGAGATAAAGAGAAAATGTTTGAGCAACCAAGGGGCCCAGGAAGCTCAGAATGTGACAAGACTGATAAAGAACATTCCAGAGTTTAAGAAGCAATAAGCATTTGCTGAGACAAGGAGACTTTCTGATGCGTTGACCTGAAGTTTGGCAGTACACTGCTGGAACTCAGCTTCCTGAGCTTTCACCCAGCTTCTGCGTGCTTTTAAGCTGCCCTTGAATCACCCATCCTTCTGTAAGTAGCTCTTCATGCTCTTTTAAGAGACCTCAATAATCACTCTGTTTTACCTAGGTAGGATTGAATGGAAGTAGTATTTTGTTTGTTTGATTGTCTTTGGTGCACTCTTTGTGGTTTTCAGAGGGTTTTTTTAATATCTCCTTTAGAAAAATTGTACACTAGATAGATATTTTTATTAAACATTTGTATTTATATCCTTAGATTAATGTATTTCTCAACCCTCACCAGAGAAGCTTTTATTTTCAGTGGATGAGGATTAACACAGATATCCACAACCGGCCAAAGTGTATAAAATAGGGAAATAGATGATAACAAGGAAAGAGGTTCTTCTAGACAAATTGAGGTAGTGATATATATGAACTCAGAGCAGTTGTAACAATATAAGTGGAATTTTTTGTTGTTGTTGGTACAACAATCAGCTCTGTTCCACCAGCCACTTCCCAAATGTCAGGAAATGCTCAGCTGACAGTCTTATTAACCTATTTCTATTATTCTATGTGCTGCTTCAAGGCTCGTGAATTTTACCTCTTCTGCATGTCCCATGTTCTTTCCATCTGTATGGCTACTCATTTCACTCCACCTTTTTCTTCATAGTATTGTTTCTGCTATGAAAATCCTGCCTATCCATTGATCAATCATCTTTTTATTAACAATAAGAGCAATATATATTTACAATGCAGAAAGATTGTTCCAAAACATGACAACATGAACAAGATCCGTTGCAGCTGAAGCCAATCTAAATCCCAGTATGAACAGGGACATTGGTCATGAAATCCCAGGATTAGTCATAGAACAATTGTTAACCGCTGATGAAGAGGAAGTTTTCATTAGAAGACAGCCCTGAGAAATCAATAATTTCCATTGGAAGGCCACAAGTCTAAGCATATTTGAGAGGAACAATTGATCTTGATGGGGAAAAAAGAGAGAAGAGTTGGTTAGATAAGAGAATGGATTTAGTAGAGTTGGTTGGAAGGGGTGAATATGACTAAACACATTATGAAATTCTCAAGGAGCTAATATAGATAAAAATTATACATATTTTCAATGCACAACTTACATATGTTTACTTAGCATTGTGGCTGTGATGTAACTAATTAAGAGGAGAGCGTTTGAAATTGCTGTATTTAATGGCAATGTAATTTCTTACATAGACTCACCACAGTTTGCTTACTTATTTGCCTCATCTCAAGTATATAGGTCGCTGAGCTTTTGCCTATGAAAGTAATGATTATCATAGAGTGATTGTTGCTGTATCTATCACATTATATTTAGGATGCTAGAATGTGGATTCATGAATTAATACACATGAACATCTCTGGCTCTCAGTAAACACACATAGTTTAAAGTTTTTATCATTTATTAGTTAGTCCTTTGGACATATTTAAATAAGAAAATACTTTTGCATATTGTAGTTGTTACAAATACGCTTCTCCCATTTTGTACAATCTAACACATTCTTACTTAGTGATAATATTCTTCATTATTTCCAGTGGCTATCATTTTCATACTGTTTTTTCCCTCCTGAGTGACAAGTGCCTATATGCTAATTTTGTAAAAATGATGTTAAATGATTAATAAATCTCCATCTTAGAAGGTTAAATAAAGAAAATTTTGCTTGTAGGCTAAATATTTAATTATATGAATTAAAGATATATCTGAAAGGTTTTTACTTGCTTATTTTATTTCTACAACTAAAGTCTATAATAGGAACAACTTTATTTGTGTTCACTGTTTTATTTTTTACCCAAAAATATCTCTACTTGTTATTTCATTTGATAGATATTCATCAATTTAGTGAAGTAATTAATTGTTGGGTTTCTCCTAAATGTTTATATTTATTTTTATTTTTTTAAATGTTTATATTTCTCAGTAAAGTTTACCCTTATTTATATGTCAGTAGGGATTATATTAATGGGAAAAGTGTAGTGTTGTTTTTTAATTTCTACATCTGACCATTAAAATTTCTTTATTGTAAAGTATAGGCAATTGTGAAATGAATGATTTATGTTGGGAAAAAGATATGCTTTTTGGATGAGGATAACCTCTGCACAGTGAGGGATCCCAGCATGCTCCTGTTGTCATTGCTCTGTTCAGTCTGCTGGGTAGCTTGTCAGCATCCAGACAAACAAACTGTGGTTACTAGGAGACCGTCATGTTCAGATGGCTGTAGTTGTCAAGCAGGGAGAGTCTAAGGACAGTTTACATGTTTGTGAGAAATATTAAGGTCAGAATCTAGAGTCTTCCATAAAGTTACAGGCTGCAGTCTGCTATCCATTATATGCAATGTTATGCACTGCTTCAAGTTGTAAATGGTTGGTCATGGCATTTGATGTTGTGTCTGAGCTGCAGGCACACGAGAAACACTGTTTTTAATAAGATTTATTTTATTTATTTTAAGTTGTTTTATTTGTGTGAGACTTTGTCTGCTTGTATGTGTATGTAACACATATGGGGATGATGCCCAGAGAAGACAGAAGTTATTAGATCCTCTGGAATTAGAGTTACAAATAGTTCTGAGCCACTAAGTTGGTGTTGGGAAAGAACAGTAAATGCTTTTAACCATTGACCCATCTTTCCAGGCTCCTGATTAAAATTTTAATGACTACTTTTATTACATAGATTTTAAGGTGTGGGCCACATGATAAGTGCCTTGAACTTAAATTAAAATTATAAAGGAATCAAATATGAATTAATAATAACCTCATAATAATGTTATTTTAATGATCTTGTTGACACTGAAATGTGAATGTGTATTTGAAATCTTTCTTTTTTTCGTTTCCTTTTATTCTCATGAGACATAACCTTTCTCTTAAGGATATCTTTGGTTAAGTGTACAGAAATAGGTTCATTTTTTTTCTGTGGATGAAGAACTAAAAGTAAGGAAGGAACAAGCACAAAATCAAATTTTATCGAAGTGGAAATAAGTGATAAAATTAACTCTTCATGACTGAGGAGAACACAAGCTGGAGTCCACGTTTCTGCCAAAGGGGATGGGACTGGGCTTTTATTGGGGTGAAGGGAATTTAGAGGTAGTAGGGTAAATTCTTTCAAAGTTTTCTCCTGGTTGTTTACTTAAAGATTGGAGGACTGACTGGTACACAGCCTGTGTCAGACTGGGCATGTCTTGGGTAAACCTGCAAAAATCAATGTCACTGAAACAATTACATGTCCTCTGTTACCAAGAAGGAAGAACCAGGGAAAAGGCACTATTCTTCAACAACTTAGGACAGGCTTGTGGAACTATGCTCACTGAGAACTCTCTGTCCCTCAGTATCTTCCTACAAAGAGGAATAACTTAATGTCTTTCATTCCAATCTGTCAGGACATTCCGCTAACTGTGGTTAGGATTTGAACCAATGCAAATCTGTTTCCTCCCACTGACAGGAAGAAATGTTGCATGACAGGAGTCAGTGTTTCCCTGAAGAGCTTCTAGGCAATAAGCCTATGGTAGAAGGATCCATTTTGTGCTGGACTGGTGTGGGTCTCACCTCCTTATACTAGCATACTACCTTAGTTCCATGCTCCTTGTGTTTGGAAGGAAATTGATAACATATATAAAATAAGGACGGTTAAGAGCAGAGTCTGCCCCACAGTCATTAAGATCAGAAATGATGGAACCATGCATGGTACCCAGCCATGGAATCGCTGCATGTTTATCACGAGAGCTGAAAGACAGTACATCTTTTTTTTCCCCTTGTCAATCATTATGTGTGCTTTGTGAAAAGTTCCTTTGAAATGTGGATGATCATTCCTCATCTTCCAGATTAAACTGGATCTCTGTCCCCATGTCTCTATAACCTTTATGCCATGCAGTAGATCCAGCATTACTTTTAAAGAAGATGTCTCCTTTAGTTTAGCATAGGTGTTATCACCTGACTCAATTAAACTGTGTTTAATTTATTGTTTTGGTACAGCACTTAATTCCAATATGATGAAGAATATATTCAAGTAGTTTTCAAGAAAGCGCAGTGTTATAGTTTTCTTGGTAGTGCATTTCCAATAGAAAATTTTCTTCCCTGTGTATAAGACTTTATTTACAGCAAAAGTACACACTAAATAATGTACCAGAGATAAGTATGGATTGCTCTGTCATTGGAGAAATAGCCAAATACCAACTTCATGAGGAAAGTCCAAGGGTTACAAATCCAAATGGGACTCATGATGGATCACTGTCCACTCAATGATGTGGATGTTCTTGGTTGTCTCTCTTATCCTTGTGAGTACAACTACAGAGTAATTAGTAGCCTTTGAAAATGAACTATTCAAGTGCAAGTATCTTTTGTTTTCCATGCCATAGGATTCCAATTGTGTAATGCCTACATATCAGCATTAGGAAGGGATGGACATCATCTCATGGCCAGGTCAGATTCCACTAGATTATTATAATAGCTAATAATTCTTGACTGGTAAGTTTACAGACCAATTGTCATTTCTGCCTTCAAACAAATTTGTAGGGCCCATTCTTTTTTCGATCCCAATTTTCTTTTGGAATGTTAGCCTCGAAGACTATCCAATTTTATAAAGGGAAATCTTTTCTCAAAGATGTGCCTTTCTTCTGCTTTGACCTAATTCAGTGTACAGTTTAAGAAGACTCTCTTTATATGAAATGTGGACCATGTTTGGAAGAGTACTATTTTGATAATAATTAGGTATAGATCTTTGATTATCCCATTATAAAGTTAAAATGTGGGAGTGAATCAGGTAGGCTATGGTCTGTGTTTTCCTATAGCTTTCCACCAGGAATTCCTCACAGGTATGGGAAATTCTCCTACTTCGGTGGAATATGTAGCAGGATATAAATTTTGATATACTTAAATGGTCACTCTAGGACCTTTCAGCACGGATACTTAGTATTTAAGTTATTGCCCATCTGGCAGACACAACTATCCTTTAGAGTTGAGAATACCTACAATGTTGTGTTGAGTCTTAACAAATAAAGGCTGTCCCAGGTTAAAATTTTGAGCTCCAGGGATGAAAAGTACCAAGGCTACAACTTTCTGGTGATTGATAGGCCATGCCTTTGCTACTTACTTGGTTTCAATCTTTACTTAGGTAGCATAGTGGCAGAGAAGTTGAGCCTATAGGTTGTGTAATCACACTCAAAGCTAAGCCATTTCTTTCATTCACATATAGAAGGAACGGGGAACCTGGACTGGGTAGATAGACTGGGCTCCCTTTACTTCTGAAAAAAAAAATAAATGAGATTTTGGTGTGGGAAGTCCTACTGTATATGTGTTGCTTTTATTGGCTAATAAAGAAGCTGCTTTCGGCCAATGGTATAACAAAATATAGTCAGGCTGGGAGGGAAGGCAGAGTCAGGGAAATGCCGTGTAGCTGCCAGAGGGGAAAAACATGACCTGTCAACTAAAACCTTGCGAGTAGGCCACAAACTTAGGGTAAAATAGAAAATAATAGAATTGTGTTAAATTAATATGTAAGAGCTAGCTAATAAGATGCTAGAGCTAATAGGCCAAGCAGGGATTTAAATAATATAGTTTCTGAGTGATTATTACATGGTCTGGGCAGCCGGGAACAAAGAAACAGCCTCCAACTACAGGATTTGAGGGTGTGTAGAATATTAAATGTTAGGTTTGAGTCTCTACAAAACTTGATAAAAAGGGGCCTAGCCAGTTCAAAATATCCAAGAATCCTAATTTTGCATTAACAACTACTCTTAGAAAAGCCCTTAGCCATGTCAATGTCTGATGGAAGATGAGCTCGAGGCCAGCCTGTTCTGCACAAATAGTTCCAGGACAGCCAATGCTGTTACACAGAGAAACCCTGTCTTGATAAAACCAAAAATCAACAAACAAACAACAGCAACAACAAAAATGTAGGCAATATCCTCTCAAATGCTAAAGCCCTAGTGGCCTTTGTGGAAACTAGACCCAGGTAGGTAACTATAGGTTGGCAAAATTGGGCTATTCTTAAGACATTTAATACACAATTCAGTCAGTACATTCTAAAACAGCTTGGTGGCCTTGGAAATTATTTCTTCAATTGTCCCATACATGAGAATGTCACCATTTTAGCACTTGTCCAATCCATCAGATTCTGGAAGAAAGAAATCCCAAGCAAATGTAGGCTGTTTCAAGAAAATGAAAAATGTTCCAACTGACTTGTCCCTGAACTACAAGCAAGGTCCTGAAATGCACCGGGTATCAAGATTTAACTGAATAACAAAAATATGATCCTTGAGGTCTAATACTGCCTATAAGACAATATTAGTAATGGTTTTAGAACAATTGGGTTTGGGAAACATGAGTTCTTGTATCAGTCTTCACTTATTAGTACCATTCCTAATTCCCAGGATTGAAGTCACATAAAGACATGAACATTCACCCAGCAAACTTGTCTTTTAAATGTCTGGATTATGGATCTTAGTCTTTCACTAATCCCTCATTTTAACACATTCACTTTTGGTGATTGAAGAGGATAGAGTTTTTGGATTGAATGGAAGATTATCCATCTTGTCCTAACTATTGTCTTCCAATCTGTCCATATTGTAGGATCAATTTTGGGTGTCCTGAGGGCAAAAGGAGCTTAAGATTCCATTTAACCAAGAGGTTTGTCTTAGTTTTCTTTTGCTATGACAGATACTATGACCTAGGCAATTTAACAAATAAACTTTATAAAATAAAGGGTTTAATTTGGACTTACAGTTTAATAGAATTAGAATCAGCTGCGAACTTACATCTTCTTCTGAAAGTCAGGGTGTGTGTGTGTGTGTGTGTGTGTGTGTGTGTGTGTGTGTGTGNGAGAGAGAGAGAGAGAGAGAGAGAGAGAGAGAGAGAGAGAGAGAGAGAGAGAGAGAGAGATTGAGAATGAGCATGGAATGGCAAGAGTCATTTGAAATGTCATAACCTGCTGTCAGAGATCTACTGAAGACTTCCAACAACTACAGACAAAGGATTCAAATATGTGAGTTTATGGAGAACATCATATTCAAACTGCAATGGGGTCTCTTATTAGAAGAGGAGTCACGATCTTGAGAACTATTGGGAAGGAGTGACAGACATGGAGATTTCCCCAGGAATAGGCAAGAGCCTGAGTAAAATGTCTCTTAATGGGTTGGCCTGATATGACCCCAGTGGTAGTTTTTGCTGGAAATTGAGATCAGAAGAAAGAAGAAGCTAGTAATTTGGCTCCATGTCAACAAGGAAACTGACATGATGCCTCTGCACAGTCAAGATTTCCTTGGATCTCCTCTGAATGGACTGGATTAGTACAACCCTATATGGAATGCCTAAGGTTCCATTACTGATCAAGCAAAGGAAACTTCACTCACAATAGGTTCCAGGGGCATCAAATATTCTCATGATTTATTTACAAGTGGAAAAATGTTCCAGGAGTGGCTAATATTCTTTAGGTGTCTTCAATTGGGGATGAGTCTTCCTGCCCACAAAGCAAACAAGTACCTGGCAAAAAGAACCTTTCTAGTACTAGGTAGCAAAAAACAGGTAGTGGATACCCCTGCAGCCTCAATTCAATGAGGACTCTCTTTTCTTCACTATTTACCTACCAAAGAACAAAGTTAAAATACTTTTCTTTCACTCTGTAATTGTTTATATGGAATTCATTACTTAGATAAGGCTGAACTTGAATGTATGCAAGTGGCTTTGTTTCTGCTTTCTACAACATGGGATTGCAAGCATGCATCACCATGCCCAGTTTGCCAAAATATAATTTGTTTTCTGCATCAGATATTTTGTAGCTCTCTAAGTGTATCATCTTATTGTGACCCTAAAAATGTATCTAGGTATTAAAATGATTATAGATTATTATTAATCACCAAAGTATACTTTAGTTAGCTAGCTTAAATTCTTAGATTCTTAGGTTGGCCAATCAAAGAATACTAGTATCATTACAAATTTATTAAGAATAATCTCCAATCAAAGCATATACCAGTGATGATCACAGCCTTGAATTATATTAGGGCAAATAAATGTAAGAGAGAAAATTCTGTAATTCTGCTGTCAGAGAGATGTAGCACTTTATATCTGTTCTTTCCAACAAGCTGTTTAAAAAGAAGAACATAGCTCCAATATTTTGGAGTCTCAGATGAATTTTTTCTAGCTTTTTGTTGATAAATTTGAAGACTTGTTTCTTAATTATTGTGTTCCTGAAAGACAGACTATCATACTCTTTGGTTGTGTTGTCAAACAACAAAAACAAGCAAAACAAAAGAGCAAAAAAAATAAAGGGAATAAATAATACATTACAAAAGGCATGCAATTTTCTGTGTTTGAATAGCATGGAGAGCTGCCTTTTTGCCTGTCTAGGCTTAGAAGTGGAACAGAAAATGTCCATAGATGCTCATGTTTCTACAGTGTTTTGTTCCAGGTTCATTAACTCTGACGGATTCCAGGAATTTTCCTCAAGGATTATCTGAAATACTGCATTTTTGCCTGAGAAATTTGTCAACTATGTTATTTCAAATCTTTCTTATCTTACAGGGAAGTCTAAAACAAAGTAAGCAATAACTCTATAGGTTCAGAGAATAGCAGACTTATTTTTCTTTTTCAAAGTAAGATATGATGGAACAAGCAAAATAAACATCTCTTTTGTGTTTATGAGTACAGATTGCATACCTCTTCTTATCACAATTATTCTCACTAGACTACTAAAAATATTCTATATTTAAACTCATTTATTTTTGTCATGTTTTCACTGGATTTACATTTTTGCTTTTTCTGACAAATAGAGAAATGTCTGAGTACTCGTGGTTTGTTGTGTTTCTATGATGTTGTCTTGAACATCATAAATATTGCATTACAATTGTAAATTTAGTATTTAACTATGAAGCAAATATGGGGTAAATGGCAGACATAATCAATAAATGAAGTATGGAGCATTATTTCTTAATATTTCTATGAGCTTTGGTTGACTTATCTATAAAGAGTAGATAGAGAAGATCTCAAGACTTTAGACTTTCCTATGAATTTAAAAATTATCATTTTTGATACTATATAAAATTTTGTTCTACCAATCTCACAGTTTTCTGTATTTATATATTTTTATTTGGTATTAGATGGGTTTAAGCAGGTTTATTTATGATACAGCTATTTTTACATTATTATGGACAATTTCTAATGCATTTTAAGGCTGTCAGTTTGCTAAAATATTTTAAAAATGATTGACACTTTTAACTAATTGTCTATGCATCAGTGATAAAACAACAAAACAAATTAGACAACTGATGAGTTACTGATAAGTGCCTCTGTATTTAGCCACAATAACCAATGCAAACAGCAAAATTGATCTGAAATGGCAAATTTCACAGCACTGAAAGGTATCAGTTTTCTGTACATGTTACAAGAACAGAAATAGAAAATGCTGGTGTCATGTGGGTTAAAATACGTTAATTCCACGTAAAGCACTCTACAAAAGGAGAGGATGTTTGATTTGTATGGCTTTAAAGTTTTAACAGATGAGTCTATCCCTGTGAGACCACAGACCATTTACCATCCCTAGATTGATTTCTTTCAGTGCTGAAGGCTCGATGGTACTTTCCAGCACAGTTCATTGTGAGTAGGATGATACTTCAAATACACATTAACTAAAGAGTCTTCAGAGACTGTGCTAAAGAGATGAAACTCAGAGTGCTGGGGAGAACAGAAACATTTAATAAGAAGCAAATTCTTGATGATATATATATATATACATATATATAATTTGTATTATTGTAGAAGTAATTTCTAAAAGAAATAATTTTCTACAGGCAATGAGATAATAAACTAGCCAGTAGTGCATATTTATTTGGAGAGAAAGTAATTTTTCTTGCTCTCTGGTGTGCTTCTAAAGGATTTGGTTGGTAGAATAGATGCTTTTGCAAGACAGAAGCCCTGTTTGAGAATTTGTGTCAGTTAAAAGTAGTATTCATTGAAAGACTTGAAATATAACTTCTATTCTTTAAATTATTTTCAATTAAGTTTTAAATAACAAGGGAAAACCAGAAGTGACAGCAATGTGGATAATGATACAAAATAATACATAATAGTAAACTTTTGATATTGCAATATTGAACCATTTTAATGTTTTCTTAATGAACATATATCTGGATATATATATTATATATATTTATATATATATAAATTTGCTTATTTGAAGAAGGAAAATCAGCAAAATAGTTGTTCTGACAGAAGTTCCATTCACCTTAAATGTTGATATCCAAAGATGAAGGCTGAAAACTGTAAATTTCTTTGGAGTAAAAGCAAGTAAGGTAAATGGGTGTGAGGGTTAATTTCACAATAACCACCCTCAAATTTGTTCCTATCAACAAAGCTATTTGTGTATCAGAATAGAAATTAGTTTAAACTTCAATTATTATCTCTTTTATACTTTATTATGTAGGTTTTCATATTACTATATCACATTGTGTAGTGTATGCATGGCGTGTAAGTGTCTGTAAGTTAAGGAAAGAGGATGACAGAGGACCTGAATCTGGCAGAGCTAAGCTTCTCACCTTTGAGTTTGTTTTTAATTTGCTCTCTACTTTGTTCAGTAAAAGTTCCTCATATTGACATTGTTCACTCTGCATGTTTTAGTGGTGTTGTCTCCCATCCGCACTAGTTGTTTACAGACTTCATGTTCCAGAAATCTAGCCTATCTTCATGAAGGCAAATTCCTTAAGCTTCTGGGTTAAAACTCCTTTTTCCAGTCTCCACAGTAGTACACATTGAAGACATATGGGTGGATCGAATTAAAAGAAACGAAATAAATTCATCACAATTTATTTGACAGCATGCCTTGTTGTCCTCTCTCCTGTGTAAGAAGAAAACCATTCAACTCTTTATGAAAAGTCACTCTTCTCTGTGAATTCTGTAAATATCCTCATTACACTTTCTGATTCAGATAATTTATTTTATAGTCAGTTAAAATTATTCCTGAATAGCAATCTTACCTTCTTTAAACATCAGTTTTATCTATGCTATATAGGAGGAAATAAAACCAATTGGAATGCACATTAACTACCTCAAATTATTGGAAGAGTTATTCTTATTTTTAATTAATAGTTCTATTATATAACAAATGAGAAAACAATAGTAGACAACAACCAGCTCCTTTCCCCAACAAATCTCAAGGATTTTATTTTTGGGCTGTGAAGAAAGGACTTTTCAACAACACCTGTGCCCTACAGAAAGTGTTTAATGGGATTCTGTCCTGCTTCGATCATGAATGAAATAGTGGAGAAAAACGTTAATTCCCTACTGGTTGACTTCCATACTAATGGAAAGTGCTGTGTAAGCTGTCTGGGAGGAAGGAAATGTCAATGAACTCATACAGAATTGTATTTTGCATGCTACCGTAATGACATCCAAAGGAAGCTCTACCTACTATTGTAATAGTGACAAGAATGCTTATAGGTGTAAACAACTCCTATCTTGACTAGATATGATGTTTGTGTCACAAGAAGTAATTTATGCCTGGTACAGTAAACTTGGTCACAATCATGACTAGGGAAGCCGGGAGCCCTAGGGAACATAATATTGATGTTGTTTTGCTTTCTTCTAAATAGTTCTAGTCATAGCTTTTTGCTGCTCTCAAATATATATCAAAGAAGATTTTTATTGCAGAAGGTAGTGGTTCTTGCAGACTGATAACCACTCAATATACAAAGATTAATCATAGAGTGTGTGCTCAGTCGTAAATGGGGGAGCATCTATGTTATCCTCTCCCCTCTGAAGCCCCATGGTAATTTATGAAAGAGAGACCAGAGCATAAGAACATGGGAATTAGGATGAGTTACATGAAAGGCTGGCTTCTGGACATGTGGTGATTTAGATAAGCAATGCCCCTCATAGATTCACATATTTGAACATTTGGTCCACAGTTAGTAGCACCATTTGTGAAGGTTATGAAACCTAAAGGAAGTGAAGACTTACTGGGGAGGTACAGAACTGGAGGCAGAATTTAAGATTTTATAGTCTGACTTCACATGTTCTATATACCTGGATCCTGAGTTCATTGAAATATGATCAGCCAGCTCCTGCTTTCCTGCCTTCCCTGCCTATTACCACATTGTTATCACCATGATGGAATGTAATCTCCCTAGAGCAGGAAAGATTTTTTTAAAGTTTATTTTGTTATTGTTGTTCTGGGATATTTAATCACAGAAACAGAAAAGTAACTAATATAGTACATGGTATGGCTCCTACATACTCATACATGATGTCACAGCAGCTGTGGCTATTCACATAAGACCTCTCTCTTCGTGTGGGAAGTACTTCTGTGTATGTGTTGCTTTTATTGGTTAATGAACAAAGAAACTATTTTGGCTTTTGATAGAGTAGAAAAAAGCTAGGTGGGGAAAACTAAATTGAATGCTGGGAGAAAAAAGGTGGGGTCAAAGAGATGCCATGTAGCTGCCAAGAGGAAAGATGGGAGCTGCCAGTGGAACTTCCCTGGTAGGCCAAGAGCGTCATGGTAAAATATAAGCTGATAGAAATGGGTTAATTTAAGATATAAGAGTAAACCAGAAATAGGCTTAAGTGATTGGTCAAGCAGTGATTTAAATACTAAAGTTTCTGTGTTATTATTTCAGAAATCTAGGTAGCCAGGAAATGAACGAACAGCCTTCATACAATACTCTCTTAATAAAATGAGTGTGTTATTCTCACATGTGTATTTGCTCAGGAAGTGGTTTAACTTAAGTTTTCCTTGCTGTGTAGTTGCATAGTACTAGGTTCTCTCCCCCAGAGTTCTTGATGTTAATTCTTCTAGGTCAGTAATCTCTTTGACATGTGTTTCTCCTCATTGTTTTTATATAATGTCATATCCTTCACCCAAATAATAGTCTCTCATATTTCATAGCTAACAGTTTATTTCAGGCATTAAACATCCTGCATTTTGTTATGATTAGAAATTGAAATCTCTCTAAACCAGAAAAGCTAATCTTATTGATGTGCTTTGAATGAGAAATCCAAATAATTAGCTGAAAGAGCTAAGTGTATGGGATTTACCGACTTGAACTTATAGGCTTAATGTGAGTCAATAATTACTTATTTAAAATCAATTACAGTAAATAATAAGGTAACACAACCTATGAGTTTTAAATGCTAAGTTTTGTAGCTCAATTTTAATAGTTATACTGTTTAAGAAAATATTTTTCTATAGTTCTGATTACTGTATTATCAAGTTTACAGACACTGTATATATTTCATTACAAAATTTAAATATGATTTCTTATGATTTATTTAAAAGCAAATATTTATTTTTATGTTTTGTGAGAAAAATATTTCAGTATTTTTACTGAAAAATGAGATATACAATTTGTGTATTCTTGTTTTGTACATCACAAGTATACAAATATTTTAACATTTGAAATTAATTTAGGAAATAAAGGACAAAATGAAAACATCATTGCTGTGACAATTTATGTAAGTTCAATATTTTTTACTTTATAATGTAATTGTAATTTTCTAAATGTCTATGCATATACTTCTTTCAATTTGATGAATTCTATTGATCAAATTAATATAATTGTGTGCACTTTCAGAAATCTTTTACTTTCTATGAGATTTTTAGAATATAAGAACTATCCAAAGAGGAAATTAAAAGAAAGATTCTTGGGCTTATTCCGACTAAGTGATCTGGAGTAGTTTGGAGATTTTTATTTTCCAAAACTCACAGGTTATTAGTCTGCTTACAGAACCTCTTTGGAGTTTTGTGAGACAGAGTAGAAACGGGAATTCTTTCATCTTTCCTGCCAAACCTTTGAACAGAATGTTCCACTTTCATATCATTTCTATAATAGGTATATACATAAAATCTCACTGATGAAAGAGTTGTGTCTGAATACTAGTGTGTTTTTTTTTATAGTCCCAAGGAAATAAATAGAGAAGATGATTCCATCTAAGGAGAGTTCTGAGACATGCCATAGTTATTTGAGAAACAAGACTGGACCCTGGTAGAGTAGTGCCTATTTTATACTTTTTTCAATTAAACCAGAATTACTATTCACAAAGCTTCCTAACAAATGTGAAATTTTGACCAACCTTTGAAAAAACCTAGTGAGCTAAGAAATCACTAATCAAATCCTTGATTTAATGAAAATTAAATCATATTTTATTTAACATATTTTAACATAAAAGACTTAGATTATTTTCTGGATAATATGTACAAAAGAGATAAAGAATGTTGGTTACTGACACACTGTACCAACTGACAGATAATATAAGAAACACTTGCTTTCCTTAAGAGCATCCAAGAGCTACAGGTAATTAACAATCTGAATTAGAGGGACACCTTCACAAAGCCAAGATGATGGAGTTACTCGTTGCTTTACCTTGACAGATTATTGACCAATGGGATTGTTACCATGCAAGCAGATTATCAATTCCTAAAGTCCCGGTTAGGCTAATGCGTTAGTTATGAAATGGCAGTTCATGGTGCAGGTAAGTCTGCATTTGCTTGCAGATTCTTTGGTTTCTTGCACTTTGTGATTATAAGAAAGTCTGGGGGCAGGGAAAGAACCTAAGGATGGCCCCAACTGAGAGCTCAAGACAGATATCTAGCCTTAGGGAAAAGTCACAACCACCTGTTTATGCCTTGGCTCTCATTTAAAGCCAATTAAATCTCATTTAAAGTTTCTTGCTTAGTGCCTTCTGGCAAGAAAGAATCTCTGGTAATATCCTATATTGCCTTGGGCATCTCTGGGACACCTCTGACCAACAACTCAAGGAAAGGTGACCTATACCTGGCAATAGTTTTTTTATTTGGTAAATTATGGTTTCTAGAAAGAACATTAACACCATTTAGGGTGAGTCTTTTATATTAATAATACAAATGAATTAATAATACACTCTTTGTACTAATATATACATATGAATTTTGCTAAATATAATTTCTATATTGTTTATTTCTATTTCCTTATTACTATTTATTCATTTCCCATTTCGGCTTCCCACATTTTCCATTCTTTCACCAAACTTAATCTTTCTATTCTCTTCCATATCATATATACTGCTATAGTCCCCTCTTAAGATCTTTCTTCCTTTTCCAGTTTCTTAAATTTTACAGGAACACCAAATTAATTTAAAGATGTGATTGTTTGGATCTCCATTAGTGAGTCCTTGTGATGCTTGTCTTTCTTCTTTGGATTTATCTCAGTTACTATAATGTTTTCCTCTTATGTTTATTGCACATCAATTTTCTTTATACCCGAATAAAATTCCATTGTATATAGGGACAACAGTTTCATTCTTTTCATTATTCACTCATCAGCTGATGACAGCTAGGTTGATTTCATGTATTTTAGTAGCATCTTCTTTTAAAATATTTCTTAATTTTTAAAATCATTTGTGTAGTGTTCCTCTGTGAGATATTTGCAGCATTTATAAATAGCTGCTTGTGGGGGCTGGGCTAGCAAAGGGAATCAGATTACGTGGAATGCAGTGCTAAGCTTCTGTGGCCTCTGGGTGCACACAAAACTGAACCTGGGTCAACAGGAAGGGCAGTAAGTAACTTTCACCTGATAGATCAACTCTCTAGCCACTAACAGCAGGTAACATTTTGCCACAATATTATTTTTCTCTTTGAAAGTATCTTATCATTCCATTGGTTCACGTTATATATTTCCTTTTATATAATTCCTCAGAAAACAGTGTATATACAACATAATTTTTATTTAATTATACATTCTGGTAATAAAATAATGCTATTCATCTTTCCATTTCTGTCTAAGTATGCAAGAAGGATCCTAGGGATATAAGAAACATGATTTTCTTAATTAGAAAGAGCTTTTCAAAAAGTCATTTATTTCAAAGCAAAATTAACCCACAACCCTCTTCAGAGCACCCCAGAGCTCTGTAGCATTCATTTGATCAGTTGTTTGTCTATCTCTGCAAGATGTAATATTTTGAGAACATGGAACATATATTCATTTTTGTGTATGTAAGATCTACAACAGTTTGTAGCATATCCTAGGCATATAATAAATTTGTGCTGAATGGATATGTAAATGGTCAGATGAATAGCAACTTCACCTGTGGTCCACATATAATTCTCAGCATTATTCTTTTGATATTATTATTTTGCTTGAAGAATACTTAAGTGTATATTTCTGGACTGGAAAAATTGGCTGAATTCTCACATCTTCTAATATTATAACAGCCCCAACAGAGACCACTTTTATTAGAGGAGCAAAGTATCAGGCTTATTCTTACTTTCATACAAGCAGAGTGAGGAAAACCTCATTGTGATGGTGTGCCTTTTTACATCCACCAGTATAGTATTAAAATTAGATTTGCTCAGATACCATTTGCTCTAATGCTGATGAAGAGGCCTCCTAATGAGCACTCCTTTTTATTGCTCTTTTTATGTTTATGTAGGATCATGGGCATATTTTATTATTTGATGGTTAAACATGGCTCTCTTCTATATCTCATGCATATTTTACCTTATTGATCTAAGATTTTTATTCTTAGCCATATATTTCCTTCTATTTTTCTTGTCAAAGGAAGTATTGTTATAAAGGTTGTCCTCAGAATGATGATGATTTAATGAAAATGCAGACTGCTGACTTTAACGAAACTTAGCTCTGTGATCGGTCTATAGACTTCTCCAGCTGAATTATGCAGAGGTTTCCATTGGAGTGGTAGATCTATGCAGGCATCCCGTCTCTGTGAAACCTTGCTGACAACCTAAGCATTCAATTTGTGCTCTCTGCACTGTGTAGGGAAATTAACCAATTTATTTGATAATTTTCCTGTAAGATATACTTCCCAGAGATGCTTTGTGTTTTGCAAAGAAAAATATTTTTGGTTTATTTATTTTCAGGTGTCTCAGCACCTTCTCCTTTGAGGAAGAGAACTGTATATTTTAGAATGTCCTTGAACTCACTATGCAATTGAGGATGACCTGGAACTGTTGATTCGCCTGCTTTTATCTCCTAAGTGCTGGATTTAAAAGGCTTCTACAACACCTGAGCCAATAGTACAAAATTCTTAGGTAATATTTTCCTTTTATTCCAGTGTTTTTCCTTTGTTCTGTGATAATTTCATACATATGTAATATATCCTTGTTGTTTCCTTTCCCCATCTCCATTGCCTCTCTCTCACACCTATTAATGTTTCTCCTCCCTACCAGCCTCAATATCAGATTTATTACTTTTGATTTGGTCATGTGACCCACGTATACAGCCATTTTGTGTCCTATGTGGTGGTACTATGACTGGTGCATGGTGGGGTTAAAAATGGCTAACCAGTCTTTGTCAATGACTCCACTTGTTCCTGAATCTGCTCATAGGAATTCATTCAGTAGCAAATGATCAAGCCTTTCTGAGTGACTCTTCCATCTTCATCTAGCTGTGAATGGGTCCTTTCTTATGCAGACTCATTACACTCATAGTTGTTTAGAGTTCTGATAGCTGTGGCTGTGTATGGCATTTCATAGCCTTTCTAACTATCTTCTGCCTTTTAGGATTTTTCTTCCACATCTTCTCAGAGTATTGTTCCCTGAGACTTGAAGGACACAGTATGTATATTTTGTTTAGAACTAAGCACTCAAACCTTATAAGTAGTGGTTTCTAAATAAGATTACATAGTCATATATTAACTGAATCTCAATAATAGAATAAGTTTTTAACATTTAGCAAACATCTGTTAAAATTTTATTGTTTTCAATATAAATAAATTTTATAAAATTCAAAATTAACTTTTTTTCTAAACCAAATAATTTATTTTTAAAAACTTAAGCTTTAAAATATGTAGTAATTATTTGAAGTTCTGTGTACAACATGTCTTTGAGGATATTAAGTATTTATTTCAATAAGTTAAGAAAACTTAGAAATTTTCACGGGATTCCCCTAAGTATGCTGTAAGTACCTTTGTTTAATAAAGAATCTGCTTTGGGTCAATGGCTTAACAAAATATAGCCAGGATGGAAAAGATATGTAGATAGAGTAGGCAGAGACAGAGACAGGCCATATAGCCACCACATGAGACAGATGCTCGACACCAGACATATACTTACTTGTAAGCCACAACCACATGACAATACACAGATTAATAGAAATTGGTTAATTTTTGATATAAGAGCTATCCAATAAGAATCATGAGGTAATAGGCCAAGCAGTGTTGTAATAATACAGTTTCTATGTGATTATTTTGGGTCTGGGTGGCCGGGAACAAACAAGCAGCCTCCCTCAACAGAATAGCACACAATGTGGGGCTGACTACATCCACATAAAACCTGAGAGAGCATAAAAAGGAATTATAAACACACAAACACAAAAACACAAAGCAAGCAAACAGAAATAAACAGGAAAAAAAACAGAGTTTAGCTAGCATAGCTTCTTGGTAACCAATTTTTTTTTTAATGGGCTCTATTAGCATGCGTTGAGCAGGGCTGCTCTGTGGTTCCTTTAAGAGAGGTATTCCAGATTCATCATTAGAAGCAAAAAACCATGCAGTTTCAAAATGTCAGCTTCCTGGTTCATGCTAGTTTCACAAACACTGGTTCTTTCAGGTGGCTGAGCACATAAATGGGTTTTGTGAGCAATGTGTTACAAGCTGCTTAATAGTGTTACATAGACTTGCTGCATGCCTAGAACTACAGCAGTATGCATGGCTCACAGAAGCAGTGAACATACCTCTACCATATTGGACTGGGCAGAGTCAAAAAGCAAAGCATCCTTAGTCCTAGTCACGCTGCTTGGCATTTTAAGAAGTGGTCCTGGTCAGAAAAAGCTTACAGATACACAATAAAGACAAATTCAGACAGAAAAGTTCTTGAAATGGTCACAGTGTTGGATAAATGTATGTGGGCCTGAGAGAGAGAAGAAAAAGGACATAGAAAAAATAAAACAAAGTTTTTAAAGATACAGTGTATAGATAGTCATAGAATAAAGGAGCAAAGAAAAATAGGCCAAATAAAGATGGAATATACACAAAGAGTCTGGATTATGTATATTATCTTGTTTTATTTCAATTTTTGTTCACCAAGAAATATTTGATTCTGCAAGCTGCTAAGCCAAACCAACATATATATTTTAAAGGTATCTTGACTTCAAAATTTGGGTCTAAGGATATGTTACTTTGAAAAGAGGTTCTGTTTTTGTTTCCAAAACAAAAGAAAGAGAGGATAAGAAACTGTGGATTTCTTCCAGGCTAATGTGATTTGATGGAACAAGATCCATGAAAGATCTCCATAAAATCCTAAAATTACTTTGCCCAACAAAAAGCAAGAAGCAGTTTAGAGAGAACTATGCCCAAATTCCCTAAATGATTGTTTATAAATGTTTGTTTATATTTAAGGGGAAATATGATATAAATATGAATACTTCACATTGGTATGGATATTGATTTATTGATACAAATTTAATGTCAATTTTGTTATATGTATATTTCTCTGGATTAACGTATTGTGTTTGTACAACTCATTAAAAATGTGATGTATAATTAAGAAGTACAGGTTGATAGTCATCTATAACAGTCAAGCTTGTAGCCATGTTAGATAGGTTTTCTAAATGTGCAGAGATATATTTCATATGGATAGGTATTCTTCAAACCTTTCAAATACTCACAGAATATAACATTTAAAATATTTAAGAACTTAGGATGTTTATGACAATGAAATACATCTGCTCCTGGCAACCCCAATCTATTTCAAAAATATAATAGGCATCAAAGAAGCTATTTATGGAGTTCATTAGCCATTTGGGCAAGAAACTACTCTTACATGGACTTTTGATGTTTTGCTGTATAAACTAGATATGTAAGACCCACAGAGAAGTGACTGCTGAACTTTCCTAAAGGTGAGGTAGTCCATGAAAGAGTCTGCCAGACATTATTTAAGATATAGATGAAAGTGACTGACCAACTGCCAATATAGGTGAAAAATATTTTCACCTTTGTGTGAAGACAAAGATTGGACTTATAAAGTGAGTGTTTTGAACATTGTGTAAAGAGAAAGACTGCCAATTATGTCATTTCTTAATATAGGCTTGAAAACCTTGAATGTTTACAATAGTGATACCTAATTTAATAGCTGTGTATATTCTGCAATATTTTACATTTTTTAAAATTTTATGTTTGTATATTGTATGTTAATTATTTTGCGGACCTTCTCCCAACTCCTGTCCTTCCATGTCCCTACCTTACCCACTTTTCAAATTTATTTTCACTTTTTTTTTAATTATTGCTATATACACGGACACAGTCAGACACATATACAAACAAATAAATTTATAAAAATAACTATGCTGAGTCATAAGTAGTTCTTAAATGCATATGTTTATTAGGTGTGACCAGTTGCTATCAGATAACCATCTAGAGAGTTCATCCCTAGGGAACACCGACTTTCCCTCTCTTAGCAGTCATTATGGACTTTGGTTCTTCACCAATGGATAGATAGTACCTCATGATATTTCCTCCAACCCTATTGACATACCAACTGGTACCATCATTGTGCCAGGCTCGTTGAGGCAGCCATATTTTTGAGGATTCATGGGTACAGTTTTTCTGTCACAAATAGAATAAATAATTTTTCAGTTTGTCCTCTGGCCCTTACAATATTTCTACCACCTTTTCTTTGATGTTTCTTGAGCCTTAAGGATAGATGTTGTGATACAGATATATGAGTTAGGTCTTGGTACCCCATGGTCAGTTGTTGTCTATATTTTGACCAGTTGTGACTTTTGATATTTTGATTGCATGGGTAATATATTGAATAATTTTTCTTTTATTTGGAGTTTAAAAGGAGGAAAGGAAAAAATTATGTAATTGTGTCATAATCTCAAAAGTAAAATAATATGATTTTTAAAATCATAAAATATTTAATTATAGATGGCATATAATTAACACTGCAAAGTACTTGTTTTACACTGACTTATGAAAGCACATGGTGATTTCTAGACATAAAATTTTGTTAAGAAAATACTTTTCTTTTACCAAATAGAACTTTTCAACATACATTGATTTTCTCTCTTTATTACTGTATATATCATGTTTAATAATTTGTATATCACAATGTATATTCAGTTTCTTTACTCACAAATGTGAACTAGATTTTTTCTTGTCAATTTATGCATGGATCTATGATTCAGATAGAAATATTATATTTTAGAGTTTGATTGTAAAACATATATGAAAATGTAATAGCCACTAATAGTTTTGACATCTTGTACTCACATTTTAACATTTTTAAAGTTTTATATATTTATGTGTGTGTGTCACACTGTTGTGTCTGTCTCTTTGTGTGTATGTGTGTATATATGCTGTCTGTTTGTGTGTGGTTACCATTGTGAAACATAATATCAGCAGAGGTCAGAAAGCAACTTGAGGGCTTAGATCTACTTCTACCACATGACCCTCAGGACTGAACTCAAGTCAGTTTTGGCAACGGGCACCTTTATCCCTTGGGCCAACCTCACACAGTTATGAAATTTCTGTCATAAAACAACAAAGGTTTTTAATTTCTTGAGACACACATTCATCACAAGTTTTATGTGAATGGACTCAGATTGACTGGTCAGCTCCCATAGACTTGTTCAGACTCAGTGCAGACAATGTGTTAATAAGCACTCAAATTTATAGTGGTATTAGATATACTGCTATTGGAAGTTCAAGTATGACTTGTTCCTAAATAGTAGCTATTAAGACACAGGAATAAAAATGTAATGCCATCAGGTAAATTTAATAGTCCTTTGAGATATTTTCTATCAACCGTCATTCCCTTTGTTCTTGAATTTTGTTGCCATAAATGCACAGCAATGAAAATATCACAAATTTAAAGACATGTTTCTAAACTCTGTGGTATTTCAGTTTAGTTACTGCCACGTTGTGTTTGAAGTACAGAATTTATGTTAAAGTATATTACAAGATTTCTGAAATACTGAGCACCCCAAGGTGGTGCTATTGATACTTCAAGGTAAGCGAGTTTACATTGTATCATGCATCATTTCAACATACTTTCCTATAAATTTTTGATAGCATAAATAATGTAGATACTAAAATAGCATAATTAAACACAATTCTACCATAAATATATCAATCAATAGTAGCAACACAATGATTAATCCTGTAAACATGTGTTTCTTTCTGTTTTACTGAACAGTATCATAAAGATGACTTGTAAGGCGAACCTATAATGCATAGTGGTGTAAACTAATGGCAACCTTTTTTTGTTAAAGCTTTTGTGTTATATAAATTTTACTGAAAACATTGGTTTTGGAACAAACTACTTTATTTGCATGTGTTCACATTTAAGGCTGTAATAATTAAAGCAGTTCAAACAGAAATTTATCCACTGCACAACTTGTTAACCAGAAATTGCACTACTTTGCTCTTATCACTTTGACATGTCACCAAGGGCTGGAGGACACCATGAGGATCTTCTTCAGAAATATCTTCATAGGAAATGTCACAGAATTTCTTACTTTTTTTGCTGTGGAAGATAGAGATACTGAAGTTACAGCTTTGGTCAAGTTGGTAAAGTTTAGTTATGAGTTTTCTTATTTGTTAAATTAGACAACAATTTCACACATTGTTTAAGTGTGATGTATATAATGATTTTCCTATAAGTAATAACTTTAATCATAAATATCTTTATATTCTTTAATATCTATAGGATTACAGAATAAACTGATTTCTAAAGTCCTTTTAGATATTGGTCATAATTCATAAACAAAAATTCTTTTTATAATCCAAAGCTTTTGACAATGATATCCATTTTATAGTCTAAAAAAGTATTTCTCTTTCACTATTTAAAGTTCTTCATAGTTTGTAGAATTATTGGATGAAGTATGATTAATAAAACTTCAAAGAGAGAAACTGGGGTACAACTTAAGGATCTGAAAAGCAAAGCAGCCAGCCACTGATTCTTACCTCAACCTTAGTCCAAAACGGTGATCCTGCCTCCTGGAATCTCATAGTGAGACTGTGTCTGAGAGATGTCTCCTCACACTTTATAGTCCTTTCTAGTGCTGGAATTAAATGTGTACACCATTGGAATTAAAGACACCCCAACCAGTTCTGATGGCAACTAGTGAGGCTTCTGGGAACAAAGTTGTGTGTCTGATAGTAAGGCTGACCATGGGGCTGTTTTACTCTCTGATCTTCAGGCAACCTATATTTATTAAAATACAAATGAAATGCCACTATGATTAGAAGAAAATTTGGCTCTATCACTTTCAATTTGTTCCTCCCTGGTTTTAGATTCCTATACCACTCACTTGAGGTGATAGTTTATGGATTACAGGACAGTTCTTCATGCTTGACATTTGTTTACTGTCCTTAATTTTTTCCCCTTCCCAATATATTTCTGAAATAATTGCTATCAAGATTTTGTCCCATCCATTAATTTAGAAGTTGTTTCTTCTTATTCAATGCATTCTAGGTAGTCCTGATACAAACAGGCATTCGGTTTGGCCTTGAACAGGCTCAGAATCAGTAATCCCTTATTCCATATTCCCAAAAGTGGACTTCTGGTGATCCTGGTCATTACAGAGTCAGGATATCACTAATGATTTTAATCTAGAATCACTTAACCCCTCATCTTAAAAGTTTTAACATTTTTCTCCCCAGCCATAGCTATATTAGAAGACTAATGGTTATATTAGCACTTTAAAACATACTAGAGCATAACTTGCACCCATCCCCCTTAAAATCAACAGCTTGTGAAACCATGTAAAGGGACTACAGGAATGTATAGAATGAGTTGTGTTTTTGTTCTGGAGAGATGTGGCATTTGAATCTGTTTGGTAGGTCATTAGTTGAAAACCATAAAGACATTGTTCTGGAAACCATAGAGCAAAAGGTTTTTACATTGTCCTGTGTGAGTCAGTCTAAATTGCACTGTCAGTCCCCTACAAAAAAAATGCCCCCAAAGAAAACTATCCTAGAGATTTTAGCAAGAGGAAATGTAATTTAGTACAATGGTCTCTTTGGTCATTGTATATACTCATTCCTTGAGTATAGGTTTTCTATACTCTGAAATGGCCTCTGTAGATCTACTGTGTATTCAGTGCTTATTCTGAATTGTTCTGATAGAGAAGACAAGGGGCAAAGATCCAAGGAGACACTAGAGTGAGATCCTGATGTAATCCATAATAGTTCTGTTCTCTGGAGGTAGTAGTCTATGATCTATTGATGGATGAGCATAAACACCAATCCAGCTACAAATTCTTCACTGTAGAGTGGTATCCTGTCTACAAGATGCACTAGGGTGATGATGGCACAAATATCTTATTTGACTTAAGGCTCATTCCAGAAGTTGGTCCCATCCCAGACACTTATTGTGTAGCTATATCATGAGACTAGATAGTCAAGGAACCTAGAAGAAACCACGCCCTAGTGGTCTATAAAATGAACATAGTTATAAAATCACTCCTAATGACGTTCTGCTGTACTCAAAAATCAGTGTCTTACTTACCATCATCAGAGAAGCTGCCTCCTGCAGCAGATGGGAACAAATACAGAGACCCACTGACAAACACTCTGAGAGACCTTAAAGCATTCAATTCTAAATGTCTCAACTCCCTTTGGAAGAGGAGGTAAAAAGAGGGTGGAAGAGGGAGGAGATGGGAGACACCAAGAAACAATGTCTTCTAAGTCAGCAAGACTTTTACCCATGCATCCTCACAAGACTGAGGCAGCATGCCAAGAATTTTCATGGGACTGCTGTACCATCAGATATGGTCCTAGAGCTGAAAGGAGAAGTGAACACATGGCCCCATCTCTAACCCAGAAGAAATTTCCAATCAAAAACCGACTTGCAAATGAATTTTCCTTTTCTCCAAGGGAGTGTCAGTGGGGAAACTACTTTTAAGGGTTGGCTGCATGCCAAGCAGTAAATGGGTAGCTGAAAATGAACTCAGCTTTATCTTGGGAAGTTCCTTGCCTCATAATGTCATATCAAGTCTTATTTTTAAAATCTTTTTAAAATTATTTTTATTTATTTTATTTTTATTTATTCTATTCTCTCTCTGTCTATCTCTGTCTCTTTCTCTAATTACCCCTTTGTGTATATATTATGACTTTCAGTTTTGTGTTTTTAAGGGACTTCTGGGTTGCAAACAAATGGTTCTCTGAATCTTCATCTGTTTCTTGTGCTCTTTTCCTTCTGTTTGTTAGTTTTGTTCTATTCTGATGTATTAGTTTTGGTTTTATAGTATTATATTTTAAATTATATTATTGTATTATATCATTATTCATTAGAAGCCTGTTTTCTAATGAGAGACATAAAGAGCATAGATGCAGATGGAAGGGGAAACAGAGAAAAACTAGGAAGGGTAGAAAGAGGAAAACCATAATTAGGATATATAACATGAGAAAACTCTATTTTCAATACAAGTAAAAGCAAACAACAAAAAATAAAACATTGCTACAGACCTAAAATCTACAGACCTACAGACCCAACTATCTCTGCTTTCTACTTATTTGCTTGTCAGAGGTGAATACAGTATTGCGTAGGTTACCACACCTACTGTGTGGATGGTCATTCCATGCCTTGGGTAAGCACACACTCCTTATTCTGTGTCTTCATCTTGAGGAACGTGTTCTGTGAGAACATTTGTGTTCTGTCCTGAGCCTTCCTACTGGATGTAAAGGGAAGGAGGCCTAAGTTGATGCATATTGTATTTAAGTATTTACTCTCAAAGCATTTTTTGTCACCACAAAAGATGTTGGTGACTTGCTAAGTATTTTTTTTCTGATTATTCCTCACTTTGAGATCCTGGTATCATTTGCCAGTTTTCATTGAACAAGTCTATTCTGGCTTAACTCTTTGGTTATTGATTTTCCTATGTACCTAAGTAACTCTGTAATGGATTAAGAAATTGTGCTTTGGTGGATTATTGGAGAGACTATCCCACTATCCATTCTTAATGCTGCTCTAAGTCCTGTAATGCCTAATTGACTTACCAACTTAACGAATTTATTGCTTAAACTCTAATTGGAACCATAATTTGCTTTCAGACTTGATTCTTTATAAATTATATTTTTGATATAAAATTATTTTAAACCAGATCATTCTTCAATAAAGACAATGAAGTGGAAGAAGTTTATTGAATTATGTGTCTGAAATGTTTAAATAATTTTTTTATTTTAGTTAACATTTAGTTAGCATTAAATCTAAACACAAATACGACAGAATGGTAACACTAGGGCTCTAATCTATGCTGGCTACATTTCTAAATATATTATAATGCAGCAACAAAGTTGCATTTTCATTACTTTCTGCAGTAAAATTGCAAGACCTAATAGCTATTGGATGACCTGCCTTCCAGTGTAATTATGTGGTCACAAACAGAGTGGTCTTGAGAACTCGATCTCATATCATGCAGTTCTCTACAAACATGAACTGTTCTTCATGGAAATTGAACCAATAAAATTTATATATACATATATATCCTATAATTATGTATATAGAATACTTCTAAATTATATATCTTTTATTTATGCATATGAAGAACATATATATTTTCTATATATACACACACACATATATATGTGAACATAGAATACATATTTCATGTATATAATTATAAACGAGGATTAATCTAGCCATGGTATCTGAATATCTGCATACTAAAGATGAAGAAAAACCTCAGCTTCTCCTCACAATGAAGGGATCCATAATATATTCCTCCAGGACAGAATGTTTGGAAGCTTCTTAGCCAATCACTTATATGAATTTCCACTGAAAGGCTAAAGAATTTTTATGTCATGTCCAGAGATGATGGCAGTAGCAGTAGAAATACTTGCTCCAGAAGAGTGTAGCTTGCATTTCCTGGTTACTTTTCTCTGTAAGTATGTTTATTTTCTTTAGGGATTCTGCTGATCACATAGTGCTACTCCAGTCAAAGTAGATCTTTCACCCAATCTAAAATGTCAATCTTCTTTGGAAACATCCTCAGATATTAACCTATAAGTGTGCTTTACTAAACCTTAAGGGTCTATCAGCCCAGTCAAGCTGTATATCAAGAATATCCATCACTCAGGGCTAGAGAGAGATGACTCAGTTGTTAAGAGTTTGTGTGTTCTCCCAGAGGCCTTGAACATTTACATTCAATGGTCCATAAACACCTACAACTCTTGTTTCAGGGATTCTCACACTCTCTTCTGGCCTTCCACAAACATGTGTTATTCACACACACACACACACACACACACACACACTCACTAATAAAACTATTTCATATTTCAATAGAGAATGAGGGCCTGCAAGTATTCATTTGCATCAACTAGTGCTAACTGTTCAATAAGCTAAGAGACAAAAGACACACTTTGTGGTTTTGTGTGATTCTTCTGTGTAAATGGTATATCAATCTACCAAAAAGCTTATAAAGCACAATACAAGTTCCAATTGTTTTAATGATTTTGAGACAAAAGAATAAGAAAGAGAGTAAGGCTTCTGAAAAGACTGAAGAATTACATTAGGAGAAAAACCACTTGGCGATGATGAAGATTTAGCGAGCTACTCCTCATTCCAAATATTTGAAGCCAATTAAATATATTCATTGCATAGGTGCCAATAACACATAGCATGGAATGAGATTTTTTTCAAAAGCCAGTAATCATTTGGTCTTGAGGTTCAAGCTCTAAGTATGTGAAATAATCTACATGGGTCTTATTTCTTGTAGACAACCAACCACAAACGTCTTCATAGCTCAAACACCCTCTTCTTAGTTCAGAGGATCTATGCCAGGACCTTTGCTTGTCTATGCCTGCATGTTGATGTTAAACCCAGAAGTTTCAGGAGGAATCTGGATTTGTGCTTTGTCTTATCTCAGAATTTCTCAGACAGTAAGTTTCTAATGAACAGATGTTTCCTGGGTAAGGAAAATTGAAATCAGTGCAATCATTTCTTCTGGATTAATTAGCGTAATCCTCCAATATTAGTTAATCATGAAGAAGGACGACTTCCAGAATAAATCACCATGGTTAATTTAAAGATTTGAGAACTGTGCATTTCTCCTTTGAGAACCCACATGATTAGTACCAGCATCAGTAGGGCCCACTATATAAGTTTATCTTCACTTAAGATAAACTTTGCCCATTTGTCTTCAGGTTCCCTTTCACCACGGGTCCAGGTTTTGAGTTATGTGCTTCTTTTTAACTTTGCTGTGCATTTTCTTGCTTCTCTTCTGCACTTTCTGGTTTCTGTCACCTCTTTCCTCATTTGTGATGTTCTTCCTGGAATGTAGTTTCTCATGTTACCCTAGTTAAAACTTGAAGAGACAAAGAAAGGAAACTGTATTTATTTTTGTGATTATAGTGTATTTACATTTCTATCTTCCCTGTCCTTCCTCCACATGCGCTCCTTTCTCTCTTTTAAATCTCCATCTCCATACAAAGTACATGAACTGCCCCTCTCAAGTATGTAATGTAGACCAACTCTCAACTCCAATGGCCTTGTCTTCCTTTCTAAAAGTTAATATATCTTGTTGTTAAGTGGTGTGGAGAGACCACAGGTGACTTGCCTGTAAACAGATAATGACTATGGAGTGGTTAAGTCTGAGAAGTCATTCCATGTAGGAATTCTATTAAGCAAGTGATTATGAAGTACAGTTGTTTCCAGAACTCAACTGGGCACAATCCAGGGCCATTTTGCTGTCCAACAGTGTTACGATTTTGACCAATCACTAAGTATGGTCTTCAACCCTCAAGTAATGCATATGGCAGCAACTACTCACAGATACTTATTACTGAATGCTCTTATTATCCCCATTGAATATTATAGCATTCAACTCAGATTCTCATTTGCATTTATACTATTTTTCTTGAAAATATTAACAAGAAACTGTCTTATACGTAAATTTTACACATATTAGAAATTTAACTATATCATCTCTACAGAATTAAGTCTATTTTAAGAATTCTAAACAATTGACAATATTAAATTTAGGAACCTGATAAATAACAAAATGATAGACTTTCAACAACAAAACTTTATATAGTATGCAAAAATTTTCTCACCACTGGTGTTTTGATGAGGTTATATTTCTTTAAACAAAGAAATTATGCTTTGAGTAAATTGTGCAACTTTATCTGTTTATCAGAGGCCTCCTTGTTAATTTGCTTTTTGGTTAAGTCAAGGCAGTATTAAGTGGCTGCTAACCAAGTAACTCAAAAGTTTTTTACTAATTTATTGAAAAAGTCTTATATATGAAAACACCATCATTTTTCTGTCCTTCCCCTTGGACCTAGTTGACTTCTACTCCTCTCCTCATGTTTATTAAAGGTCTTATGATAGTAATAAGTAATCTAAGCACTTAGACAGGCTGTTCATGATTCTGTTATTTTTAATTTGCATTTTAGTAGCTAAATGGCAATAAGGAATTTTGCCACTTCCATCTACTTTAATGCATTTAGTTCTTGAATATCCAATAAAAGTTTAAAGTAAGCATCTACTATTAATAATAAGAACTGATAGGTTTTTCTTGCAATACCTGCTCCATCTCAAGAATGTGGAAGAATTCACCTGTGTTGATTTATTATGAAAGAAATACTTATGCAGTTAATCTCCAACACACCACACAGATTAGCTCAATTACTTTATCTCTTGATTTTACATTTGATTGCATTTAAAAATGATATTTATCTGTAATGTACCATGATTCAATTTTTACAGGAAAATAATCATGTCACTGTAACATAGTCACCTAATAGAATTATTGACTAAGCTATTTTGCCAGTGATTGTAATAAATTCTGTTATAGCTTCAACTTGCAAGATTGCTGAGTTTTATATTATAAAAAATATTTACACATTTCATGTTACGATAGAATTTCCAAATTATGCACTTGTCACTATCTTGTTAAATATAGGTAAACTCTAAAGACAATTATAAAACTTGTATAAGCATAGATATACAGATAGAAAAATAATGTATTTCTCCTTGTTACTGTAAGAGTTCCTTCTGTTTGTGTGTTGCTTTCATTGATTAATGAATAAAGAAACTGCCTTGGCCTAGCTGATAGGACAGAACTTAGGTATGCATGGAAGACAGAACTTAATCCAGGGAGGTAGAAAGGTGGAGTAAGGGATAGACACCATGGAGCCGCCAAAGACAGATATTCTGAATCTTTCACGGTAAGTCAATTCAATGTGGCAATATACAGATTAATAAAAATGAGTTAAATTAATGTGAGATTTAGCCAATAAAACGTAAGAACTAATGGGCCAACCAGTGTTTTAATTTATACGGTTTCTGTGTGATTATTTCGGGGCTAAGCTAGCCAGGCGGCTGGGATGAACAAGCAGGACCTCACCTTGCAACAGATTACAAAATGCAACCTTGAGTAAAATATTGGTCATCTGTCCCCAGAAGCTCTTTGTACTTTCTTCTTACACATGTTTATTTTAGTGTTGATTCTTTACTTAATTCTTTTTTAGATCATAAAATAATTATATTATTTCTCTCTTCCCTTAACTCCTTTCAAACCATCCCAAATAGCCCTCTCTGTTCTCTTTAATATTCATGGTCTCTTTTCAAATTATTGTTGCTACATACCTCTCCCTCACACAAACACACACACTCTCTCTCTGTATGTGTGTGTGTGTGTGTGTGTGTAAAATCTTAAATACTTAACACAACATTTTCTGCCAAAATAACAATACCTGTATGAATATTTCTGGAGGACTGAACATTTGGTATTTTATAACAAAATTTGAAAGGTTACTTCTTTCACTCTCTGTATTCCTCATGTGTCTGTAATATTTTCTGCTGTGTTTAGATAAATATAATACATTTATGTTCAATTTTTGATAAAATATAGCAAATTATAATTAACCTATAAATATTTACTTTATTGTATTATATATACTCTTTATCATAGAATGCTAATTTCATTTTAATTTATTATATCAATAAATTTAGTTTCCTACTTTTTTATTTATTTTTTTATTACAAGAAAAATTTACATTTACTCCCCTTGTTCCTGGCCCTCCCACTACCCCCCTTACCTCACCGCCCTCACCCTGCTTCCTTAAGATGGGGCAGGATACCCTGCCCTATGGGAAGCCCAAGGCCCTCCCCCCTCCATCTCAGTCTAAGTAGATGTGCATGCATATAGAATAAGTTCCCAAAAAGTCAATACATGCAGAAGATATAGGTCCAGTGCCATTATCATTGGCTTCTCAGTCAGTCCCCATTGGCAGTCACATTCAGAGAGTCCAGTTAGGTCATATGCTCATTCAGTCCTGGTCCA
>JAQHUG010000151.1:4395393-4409312 GCA_028555095.1 Dicrostonyx torquatus
ATTGCTGGATTCTGGTGTTTTTATGTTGCATTTCAGGTTGTTAGAGGAACTCTTGGATTGGTGCCTGCCCATCTCTTACTCTCCAGGTGGATCAACTACTAGTAGATACTGGTCACTTGCTTGGTCTGGGGGATTGTTCTGGTCGACTCCAGTTGGAGAGATCTGAAGCAGTGGTGTTCGCCAAGGACCAGCTGCAATCAAAGAGGCTGGCTTCTTTTCTGGAGCCTTGCAGGTTTATGCTGGACCCACCCTTGTCCAAGGTCCCTGCTCTGCCACAGGCCAATTCCCGTGGGGAACCTGGGCCCTGTCAAAGGGGAGCTTTGCCCAGGGACACTCTTGGGGTGTGGGACACAGAAAAGCTGGGGGTGGGGTGGGGTGGAGAGGTGGCCTCCCAATCGAGCAGAGCGCCTGGGGCGTAGAGGTTGGTCTTACCAGTCCAGTTGGGCAGGTGGCAGGTGGATCTGAAGCTGTGGCACTCACCAACGACCTGCAGCCGTGAAAAGGCTTCTCTGCTGGAGCCCTGCAGGTTTATGCTGAACCCACCCTCTTCCAAGGTCCCAGCCCTGCTGTAGTCCAATTCCAGCGGGGAACCGGGGCCCCGTCAAAGGGGAGCTTTGCCTAAGGACACTCTTGGGGTGTGGGACACAGAAAAGCCGGGGGGGGGTTGGATTGGAGAGGGGGCCTCCCAGTCGAGCAGAGCCCTTGGGGGGTAGAGGTTGGTCTTACCAGTCCAGTTGGGCGGGTGGATCTGAAGCTGTGGCACTCACCCAAGGACACGCCGCCATGAAAAGGGCGGGCTACTTTCCTATTTTTGTGTTATCATCTTTTCAAAACACCATTGCATTCTTATATTCCTTACAACTTTAATCTGAACTATTTCATTTGAATAAACTTTGCACAACTTCAGTTTAGAAACCTCTGCTTCCTCTTTAAGACCTTGTATTTATTGGTAATACTTTCATGATTGATACCAATTATTCTAAAGTAGTTGGATATCCATTTTCTTGACATGTTCATCTCATCATATCTTATACTGAACTTCCATAGTATTTTTATAAAAAAAAAAGACTATCTCCACACAATTTTAGAGAATTTCTTCTAGAAATCATAGTATTCATCTTGAACTTTTAATTTTGTCGTAGAAGGTAGCATCATCATAGGAAACATAGAACAGAGAGGGATGTTCCTTTATAAAGGTTGGAATATTTAAAACTCAGGGTGACAGACCATGGAACTCTGAAATTTCACACTTACATTTTCATATTCAAAATTCTGTTTCAAGAGCAAGGCAAAAATACTATAGCAAGAAAGAGCATATGCATATTTTATGTTGTTAAAAAGGGTATATTGCATTAGTTTTATAGCCACTGTGAACAGCCCAAATAACAAAGAACACATAGATGAAAAAGATAAGAACAGTTGATTTTCCAAATATTTTAGAAATTTCATTCTATTGCGGTAGGGTATGTGAACTGGATATCTCAGCAGATGTAATAGTAGCAGGAGACCTGAATGAGAGAGTTTATTCCCATATATCCTTTACCCCTTGTGCTTTATCTCAGTTCTAAGATTAGTGAGTAACACTGTTCAGGTGGGACTTCTCTAGTATTGTCCTTATGGACATTTCTAGACTTACCTATAACTAATGTCCTAGTGCTTCTAAATTTAGAGAAATTGACAGTCAAGATGGATCATCACAGTGGTACACACTAACCACCACTCTGTGGGAGATGATACATAAATAATAAATGTAGAAAAACAAGAAAGAATCACAATACCTTGAGCCACACCAGAGAAATCAATAAAACAGTCTATTATCTCATTCTGGCCAATGAGAGGCTGGGAAATCGCATGTCTCAACTTCATGGTTGGTCTTTTAGGTTTGACCATAAGATGAACACTAGTTCTTTGTCATTATATAAACAAACCTGTCTCACAGTAGCTCAAGCCATTACTTATTCATTAATCTCATGGAATTTGCTAGAATCTGAAATTGTCTAATCATCTCCTGTGATTATGTGGGTTACTACAAGTAAATAATGTCTTCTGGGCATGGCCAGACTGCTGTAACGTGAAATCACAGCAATTGCTATGGCATATACCCTATAGAAACTCAAGCCAGACAAAATATCAGCATGGAGAGTTGAGGTGGACACAATTTCCCATCACTAGACAAGTTATTGGCACTTGATAGCAGCTGAGAGAGGGAGAGAAAGCTTTCTTTAAAAATATGGTCACTGTTAAGCTGACCATGCTCGAGTGGAAGGCTCCATATCCGAGAATATATGTGCAGCACAGATTGGACTGGAAAGGAAAAAAAAATGCTGACAAAGTTGGATGAATACGAAGGAGAGGAAAAAATCCTAGACAACCAGGAGGGGCAGACTTTATCAAAACACATTCATTAAATTCTCAAACAACTTAAATATATTATATTTTATATATAAATAAGGGAGAGTAAAGAAATTGTCTTGTTGTTATGAGAACGGGTTGATTTGCAGAGGACTGAGGTTCTGTTCCTAGCACTCACATGGTGGACCATAACCATCTGTAACTCCATTTCCAGGGCATCTGAAATTCTTTGCTGTCATCCTTTGGTATCAGACATGCATGTGGCACATTCATACATACCTCTAACAAAGAAGTTTGAAGTGCTGATAAATTCTATCTTTAGCAGTGTTTCCATTTTCAAAATGTCAACACATTGTTAGTATTTTATTACTGGAGATCCCATCCTGGTGATCATTAGTGTTTTGGTATTATGACTAGCTTTATATATGAATATAAATCTCTATATATTCATATATAAATATATATATATTCTACTCTATTCAGTGTGTCCTTTTTTATAGATTGACATTCTTACTTGATGGTGTTATACTTCATCTCCTAGAACTGAATGTACCCCAAGTGAATGTCCACTTTGTTATGTTATGCCTCGTGGTCCAAAGCAATGACCAAAGCTCTTATGCGTTCATAACTTCTAATTCTATAATCAGTTCTTTGGATCTTATAACTTCCCATATTTTCCTACTTTTCATCAGGATCCTGGTTACAGTTATCTACTGGTACATGGTACAGGTTCTGCCAAGTAGATATTCAGCAAGAAAAGGACACCATACTTACAGTTTGTGGGCTTCTTTCTTGTTTCTAATTCTCTGTTAATTCTCTAGGCTCTAGGCTCCTTTGGAAGCTTTGAATTACAACTGGTGTGTCTCATAGCAGAATTGGTGTTTTGTTGTTTGGCTTCATTTCCCCAGGCCTACTTTGAAGAATCCTTTAGGGGAAAATCATGGAGCAGCTGTGGCTGTCAATCATGTGATGACTGATACCTTGTTTTAACTCATACTAACAATGTAATACAAGAGTTCAAGACCAGCCTGAGTTGGAAGAATATTCTAATAGAAATATGAAATGACCACAGAAATGGTTACATTATGGTAGCTTCACCTGTCGTTCTGTAATCTACAAAAACAGATACCTTCAAAATTGGTTTTAATATTACAGAGAAAGGTCACTGTCTTGTGATAGTAGACTTAAAAAGAAGTAAAGAGGCTTTAAGAAGTAGGTATGGAAAGTGATAGATACTCTGATAATAGCATTAGAGGAGTCGCTGGACGTGGGCCTGTGAGAGTAAAGGACAATGCTCATACAACTACTGAGAGTAGGGCGGGTGAAGACCTGTCATTACAATGCATGAGACAAGAGGACAGCACTGAGTTATCAGAAAAACTGAATTTGATAGACTACGTGTGTTTTCACAATTTGTTAGCAAATGTTTAAACATCATTAGTTACCAAGCAACAATATAATAAATATAAATATATGCAGATAATCATATCTTAGGAAGTGGCTATGAATACCAAACATAAACTTTATGCCACAGAGTTTGCTATGAACACTTTTTTTCTGGTGGCCTTCTATAACAAACAAGGAAAACCATAGCTGAAATAAGATTATGATCAAACAATAAACCAATCAGGAGAGATATGTTCAAATGTTCAGGAAACTCCAGTCTCTTCTGAAAGCATTTCAATAGCAAATTTATTTCTAGGATGATGGTTTATAATTATTTTAATGTCTTTTTTTTTGTTTTTTTGAGACAGGATTTCTCTGTAGTAATTGGTGCCTGTCCTAGAACTAGCTCTTGTAGACCAGGCTGGCCTCGAACTCACAGAGATCCACCTGCCTCTGCCTCCCGAGTACTGGGATTAAAGTCATGCGCCACCACCACCCAGCTATTTTAATGTCTTTAACATTAAAAGAGAAATAAATCTTTCAAGTAAATCCATCACAAGAAAGATTTTGAAACATAGTTTCTTAAAACACACAGATTCACAGATTTATAATATGGATTCGTGCTAAGATAAGAAATAATATATGAAGATAAATGCATTCATAGTTTTCAAAAACATTTCACAATACCCAATTAACATATTTGTTGTTTTAAACATATTGGAGAACTGATGTGTTTAAAGTTTCACACCCTGAAATGTCATGCCTATGAAGTCCCTTTTAAATATTAGAGAAATTCAGTCATGATAAAATAAGCCAGTGTGGATGGGAGATCATATATAAACAGTATTTTGTTTGTAACATTGACAATCAGCATTTGTAGAAAAATCTCATCATGACATCTATGAAAGCGCTTCTGATTACACATATTGATTCTAGTATAAAAGAGTGAAATGTATGTACACGGAAGGGCAAGAAGCTGCCATGTGAACTTTGTGAAATATGATGCTTCCTTAAGTTGGTTAAATGATTGCTCTAGTTCTTCATTGAATTTCCAGCCATAGCTGATTGAATCACAAACAGTTATGAACTGCAGTGCAATTGCAACAGTTACCTTCTTATTCCATGTATGAATGATATTATTTACAGATTTCACACAGATTTTATTATTTTTTTAAGTCCTTAATTTTTTTTACAATTTATAAATATACTTTATGCATCTTTATGTATGGTTTAAAATGTTCTTTTGTATATACATACATATTTCACAGAAAAACCCAATAACATAGGTTTTATTCAGAGCAATGAATGGAGATGATCCTGGGATTAGTAAATAGGAATTATAACATATTTCTCTTATTTTTATCCTGTTCTGGGATCTGAAAGAAAATGTAAGCCTGTGAATTTTATGGCTCTGGCTTACTAGGACGAATACCTCAATAGCCTTTTCCTTGCAAATAATTCTCAGAAGTAAGGCCTTTCTTGAATAGCCTCTCTCACTGTGATTGACAGATGGTGTTTGGAGAGTGGGTGAAATGCCCCTATGATCTGAATGCCCCTATGATCTGAGGACCAGTAATCCTGTACTGCCAGTTTGTAGGCAGAAGCAGATGTGAATGAAATCTGCATCCAGAGGAGTCAGGTTGTGTTGCCTGGCACTGCTCTCTCATCTTCTCGATATCTATATTAAGAGCTCCTCTGTTATCTCACCCTTGCCCATCTGTAAGTTTGGGTTATAATCAACCAAAACTGGGCATATGTTTTTAATGTTGTCATTTAACACATTTGATGCAAATGGAATGTGATATTCAGTATTATTTTAGCCTAAAGTGTTTATAGTCCCAGAATTAAAAGAAAAAAATGCTTCTGGAGTAAAATGAGAATTGAAATAAAAGCCTACAGGTTAGTTTTTATTTACCAGATCCATTTATTTCATCTCATAGCAGCTATCAGGCAAATAATAATTACTTGACTGAACTGATTTTATAAATAAAATACTGATTCTTCTTTTACCTGAATAATTTTATTTAATTAAATAAGCCCTTCTAAAAAGACATACATAATTTGGTGAGACCCAAATCTTGCTACGCAAATAGTGTCTGTTCCTACACACAACCGTTCAATGCATCTCCAATAACATTTATATGACTTCCTTTCAGGCAGGATCGTTATAGAGTTTCTAAGTACAGTGAGGATCTTCAAACAAATACTACCCATCTTCAATCTGTAGCAATACTATCTGTTAAAGTTTTATGTCCAACCCATGTCCAGGAATTATGAATCAAGCTAAACTGGACTTCATATTTTGTGTTTGATTGGTTTTGTTTGTTAGTGTGTGTGTGTGTGTGTGTGTGTGTGTGTGTGTGTGTGTGTGAGTGTGGTGCCTGTATAATCTTGTGTGCTTATTGTTTTTCCTTATTGTTTTTTCTTTGGTTTCATTTTGAGAAAGGAGAGAGAACTGGTGAGGGAAAGAGAGATTATCACGAAATTGAGAAAGGGAGGTGGAGAGGTTCTGGGACAATCATGATAAAAGTGTTTCATCTTGAATTTGCAATGTCATTCACTGAAATTAAGTTCTAGTTTGCTCTATGTCGCCGTGAAAAGTGCATGAGGGAGAATGTTCCAAAAGGAACTTAGTAGATTCAAAGTTTCAGAGGATCCAGTTCCTGTTCCCATAGATCAAATGTGGTAGAGGCATCTGATCTCAGAGCTTCCAGGGCCAGAGACTGATAGTGAGCCAGGAGTCAAGCGATCCTTCACAAGGTACTGCTTTCACTGACATAATCTTCCCACACGGTCCTGCCTTCTAGTTTCTGCCTCCTCCAAATAATGTCATCAATTAGAAAACCACAACTAAGTTAAGTTAGTATGTCAGAAGTGCCCTTGTCACTCATTTCCAGAACTCTTCTTCTTTGAATATAGCATAGATAACCTAACTTTCAACACATCATCTCTGTAAGAAGGAGAGTTTTAGTCTTTTAAACATTAAAGTGCTATTTACTTTATCCAACATAATAAATCTGATGAGATAGTCCTGATTTCTTGTTTTCTGCCTTTGTGAGTACCTGAAGGATTGGGGTGCCAAGGGCTTTCCCTGGTTGTTCTCATGTATCACCATTCTCCCATCATCTGGAATTCTCTGTCAGCACGCAGGTACTCATCAAACATATGTTGACTTTTAAAGACATGAGGACTTTATTCCTAAACTTATTTAAATCATATGTTCTTTCATATAGATAATTATAATAAAATATATGCTTGTAAATACTCAGGAAATCACTATGTAAAAGCAATATCCTGAGAATTATTAGAATGCTCCAAAATGTGAATATTAGAAAAATATTAAAATTGACACCACATTTTAATTTTGAAGTATATACGGGCATAATTTTTGAATTATTTTACTATATACATAGCTAGGCTTGTAAATGATATCAATATTCTAAGGATATATAAACTGAAATATAATTATCTTAATTTTATTTAGGAAAGATGTTTGGATACTTTGCTTGTGTTAATTAATTTGGACACTTTAAGTCAGATGCAAATCCAAGAAAACTAAAATAGGTACTATCTGTGTCTTCATGATTTGATACTGATATTGCCGTGTAGCTCACTGCACACACACACACACACACACACACACACACACACACACACACATTTTCAATGAAGAAAACAGCTATGTGCCAGTATTTGCCAAGAAAAGGATTTAATGGGAAAACTGGTGAGGAAAGCAAAATAAGATTCAAATGTGCTCAAATGCAAAAGATATTTTTTGTTTTATCCTTGAGTTTGCCAGTAGTAGATCAGGAATGAATGAATCTGACTTTTCTGGAGACATGAGTAACTACTGTCTGTCATGCACCTTGTTTCACTCATGGTGGCCTCATATCTATAGGCAAGGAATTAACAAAACAGCCTTCACATGAGATACTTAAAGAAACTCACTTGAAAGCTTAGCCATCTTACCATCACACGTTCACCTTCTATGCATTGCTAGGGTAATGATGAACCAATCATTCTGTCAAGTTTTGTGATTACAGTATTGCAGCCCATGTTCATTTTAACAGTGATAAACAAAGGAAGAAATTATCTTGCTATATATTGTATAAATGAAGATTCGGGGAAATTTTCAAATAATAGAAAGAAAAAACAGGTATATGAATGCTGAGCCAGGAAGCAGTTGTTCAGCAGATGCAAATCTTCCCTTTGCTCCCCACCAGTCCAAACCAAGACTCTTCTGGTTATACCATAACAAACTGCTTGGGTTCATTTTTTTTATTAAAAAGTAAGTAAAATATGGAAAGAACAATGGAGGCTTTCAAAAATTACCTCTGTTGCTGACGTGAAAGTTTAAGTTTGTAATTCAGAAAGTAATTAAAGATTTCAAACCCTCTTTTTGTAAGTTACAGTTGTGTTGCTTAAGTTTTCAATTCCCTACAATGCCAATCTCTTAATGAATTATACTTGAATATGTAGATTATAAGTTGATCACCACCTCACTCTATTTGTCTCAGGTTCTGTGCCTTTGGAAAACACAATGGAATATTACACAGACAAGAAAATCTATTTCACACCTCAACTACCAAAATATATGCCATTTTTCTTCATTAGTTGTGAGACAACCTACCTTAAGATGTTTTCGGTTCAGAACATGTTTTATTGATTTGATTTTTATTAGCCACTACTGAGTAAAAATTTAAGTGTCCTCACTATTTTTTCTCTACTCTTACTCTTCAGACAGTAACAATGCTTTATAAATAATAAAAATGACCTCGTTTATCATACGGGCATGAACACAGTAAAAATTATGATTGCTAATATTATTTTAGTGCTAATTTAAACCGAATAATTAAACTATAATGCATGCCATTTAGTACAGAACATTAAGCTGTGGTTAGCTTTTCTTTTTAAGCTTGAAATAGTGAGTGGAAACCTCGTCACACCTGCTCTCCTCATCTGCACGGCTGAACTATGTAAGTGCATGGCTGAGTGACGTAAGTGCAACTGTTGACTGCTTATGTGGATCATGAAGTAACTTGGGAACACTTCAACTGAAGTGTGTATTTTCAGGATTCATTCGTTTTATAATATGAATATTTATTTTTATCACACCAATGATGTAATTCAGGATTTTCATTTCCAAGATTCTAACTGGAATACGTCCATCAGTTACTCTGCAGCTCGTAAAACAGCATTTGAGATATTTACTCTGTGGAAAAGTTTACATAATTTCACACTGCGTACAATTGTCCCTAGCATCATTTAATAATAAATTGCAATTAACTAAAAATGTTGTCTTGGGTCATTCAAACTTTTTCCTATCAAACTCAGATCTTCTCGGTGAAAAAAACATTTAGCATGTGTGTGACTCCTCATGCCAGCCCCTTCTTGCCCTTTCCATTTCTGTGGTGGACTGCAACATCTTATCTGTGTGTCAAGCTGTTGGTCCCAGAGCCTCTGCTATAAGGTAGTCCTAATGCAAAGGCCCCTTTCCTGAATGATGCAGTGACTTCTCACAGGGCTGCTCTATTAATTGTAAAATGAACAGTGCAACCATCACATGCTATTGGAGGACAGCGGATGTGGAGATGTGATGTGCATTGGTGATCGGAAAACACTCAGAGTCAACTCTTAAAAAATGGAACGAGGAAGGCAAACTAGAGAGCAGTAAATGTTTTTTTGGAATTTTTAAAAATCAGCCTAACAATACTCTCTAAAAAGTTCTCCACTAGTCTGTAATTTACACTTTTTTTACTGATTAAAAAATGTTTCCTAAAGTACTACCAGACTTTGTTATACTTAATGATATACAAAATTAATAATTCACATTTATGACAAAAGGATGATATTTTTTCTCTCAAATGTGTAATCTAGAATATAAAATGGTAGGACCTGAGCAGAATGATTTTGTTGCAAAGAGATGAGGAGTAGTGAGAAGGGGGAGAGAAATGGATGCAAGGCAATGAATGCAAATGTAAACAGAACGCATCTTAGAATGATTATATGTGTAAAACAACGCATCCTGGAATGATCATATGTGTAAAACGCATCCTAGAATGATCATATGTGTAAAATGCATCCTAGAATGATCATCTGTGTAAAACGCATCCTCGAATGATCATCTGTGTAAAACGCATCCTGGAATGATCATATGTGTAAAACAACACATCCTAGAATGATCATATGTGTAAAACAAGATTACTGACCATCCTATGAAAAATGGGATGATAGACAGTACGAGGCTATTATAGCACAACAATTATGGCAGTTTTGTACATCAGTGAACATTCATAACATCAGAATAGTTCTGTAACTTTCAAAAGCAACACGTTTGAAAATTTTATTTATAAAATAAATGAAAACATTAAATAGATACTATGCATTTAGTAGTATAAGGCAAATATATAAAATGAGTCCAATTAATAGATTTTGGAAAATAAGTACTTATGACCTAAATATGTAATTTATTTTTATTTTTTTATTTATTTTTATTTTTATTATGTGTCATACCACACACTAAATGCTTGAAAACTTGTTATTAAATCTTATGCCAAACTAATCAATGTCATTATCCAAATCACATAGTATTTCTACAGTTTGATTTTACACTCATTGGCGTAGTTTAAAGTAATTTGATATTGAGGTTGAAATGGTCTTGGAGCCTCCGCAAAAAGTAAATGTTTTTAAGCCAAGCAATATGGGCTTTATTAGCCCGAAATATTAAAATAGTCAGACTTTGGCTTCTTGTGTGTAGATAGGATAGAAGCCTGTCTGGATTTTAATATTGTTTTTTGAAACTTTTATTATAAATTCCTCCGTTGCTTTAAAAGATTTTTAACCCTTTAGAGAATAATACTTGGACATACATCTTCAAAAAAGGGGGTTATATTCTCTGCTATTAGTGTGTTTGTTTTTCAGTCTACAGTGCTCAGCTGTGCACTCTGTTAACACAAATGAGTGACGATTGGTGCTGGTCAGTGGAATGGTTGCCTTCAGCCCTGGGTCGATCTATTCTTTGTGGCTTCAGCAGAATGTGTTAGTGGAGTCATTAGAGTGCTCGCAAGTGATGGGTTTTGGAAATGGCCTTGGTCTCCCAAATAAAGTTAGTACATCCAGAAATTGACAGCAGTGATATCCCCCAACTATAGTGAGAGCACTTCCCTGTTATACTTATTAAAAAGCCTATTCATACAAATTAAATCCATTCCATATCCTGGCCTCTGATGACAGCTGCACTTTTTTTTTTCCTCATCTGGTTTGAATTACCTCAAGTCTATACCCAGAAAGAATTTATCCCTTTCAAGAGACTTCCCCGAGCCTATAATAAATTCACATGGGTTGTCCCATCACTGTAGTGAATTTGCATTATTATTTCATTATGAGTAGGAAAGAAAGCGGATTAGATCTTTTCCAGCATTGGCAAGGCCTAATTCAACCTGAACACATGATTAAAGCTGGCATTTATGACTATAACTGTCAAAGAAAACTAATTGTAAACTGAGCACTGTGGATAATTATGGCTTTTGCTATTAAGCCATTTCTCTCCTATTTATCATAGAACCAACTACATGTTTTACTACTGTTTGCATTTAGTTCTCTGATTACTATGAGCCTACTTATGCAAATGAAAAATTATCTATTTTTAAAATTGAAGGCTTTGGATAAACATAAGTTCAATCATGTATTGGAATGTATGTTTTGCTTTTCCCTTTTTAAAAATGATTTTTAAAGAGATAAATGAAACTGGTGTCCACAATATTGAGTTTTGGATTACTCAGAACCCTTGAGGCCTGTCTGGTAATCAGTTTGACACAGGTGTTATGTGATCGACTTTTCATAACAGAGATGTTTTATAAAATATATAATTTTCTATACACAGATACATATGCATGCATGCATGTACACACACATGTATACGCACATTAAAAACCTTAAAACACATACATAGTTATTCATTATTTTATTTATATGATTAAGCAGGTATGAACAACTATGCACATGGAAACCATGCACTTTTAAGAATGCAGAAGAATGTATCTTCTGTCTTTATTAGCACATATACAGACATCCATGTATATATGCATGTGCCCAATCAAATACATGAATATATGTATTAGTGAATTTATACCCACAGAAAAATATAATTCCCCACTAAGCTTTTTGATCCCTATGTTGCATGTTATATCTTTATAGTTATAGGAAGCTATATGTGGTAGTTATAAACCATGAAATCTTTTGAATATCTTTATTTAATATTTAATTACAATGTTATCATTTGCAGGCTATGCATACATACTTTTACAACTAAAGTTTCTCATTTTAAAATCATGTGAATATTATTATAAGTGGAACAACTAAATGAAATAAAATGTTGCAAACTACTGTACATCTTGTAACTGCTTCATATAATTTGAACTTAATTTAGGATTACCAAATGTTATAGATGTAACTGTGACTCAAACGCTTGTTCAAACCGTGGCATCAGTCTTAAGGGTGAGATGTCATTATGCTGCTAGGCAGAATCCTACTATATGCTTCCATTTTATGGCACTGTGTTTAGCAGAGGAAAGTCCGAAAATTGGAGGTAGCAAAACATAATTTTATGATTAAAACATTTCCTATAAATATTTAAGCAGTTCGTCAAAGAGGGAAACAATTTCTTTGCCTGCTGTACTATTTTATTGTCCAGGGACAGCGTCATTCATACTTAGGATCTGCTCCTGATCACACGATACGACAGTAATTGCTAAAAGTACACTAGTTTTCAATGGCAAGCAATGGGAAACATTTAATTGTTATTAGTGAAATGACAAGAGACATGGATACACCTTTACTTTAACTCTATTGACAGGAAGATCATAAGAAACTAACTTCATTTAGAAAAATCACAAGATTTGGAAAAATTGTCATTGGCAATACCTGGCTTAGTTTACAATATTGTATTTTATTACCCATAAGAGTAAATAAAGTTGACACATAATTAGCAACCGGGAAGCAATATTCAAATGGAAACCTATGGTTTATATTTTTTAACTATCAAAATTTAAAATTTAATCAGATCAATATGTAAGATATATTGAAGTTATTTATTTTTATAATAAAATTAAGTACATGTATTTACAACCAACTTCAAGTACACATGCAAAATCTAAGATCAAGACTTTTATTTAAGAATTCATTTCAATATTCATTTATGAAATAAAGTTGCATAAAACATACCCATAATAAATCTTTAGGTTAAGTGTATGACTTTATTATCTCTCTGGGTCACTGACATGAATCTTTGAGCAGTTATATTAATAGCACACATGCATCTTATGTATAGTTTGATTGTAAACATGTTCATAAATATTAATTCATATTTTCAGGTATTTTAATGGTACTTAAGTCGCATCTTTAAATTCTTATGAAGTGGTTATAATTTAAGTAGACAATATTTTTAAAGAAATTGCTGAATCCATATGGACTAGTAAGAAAATCTTAGAACATATTTTATTTTAATTATTTATTCACAATTAATTAAATATAATCAAATTCCATTACAGAATGGCATGAAAATTATTTTTGTGAGTTTCTTACATATTACATTAAAATGGGTAATATAAAATAAAAAGACATTCCTTAACGTTATAGCATTATTTTGACTTTATTATTATTTTATTAATGTATGAAAATATCATAACACTTAACTTATAGTTCAGTTTTATCTTCTCTGGGTTATTTAAGCTTGCTGGGTATTTTTCTCATACATAATTTACTTTTCTACAACTAGGAGATATGCCTTTTAGGTGGGTTGTCACTTTGCTACTTGGGCTGACTCCAAATTCCTTGGCTCAAGTAATAGTCCTGCTGAGGCTTCATAGTAGCCTCGACTACTACAGATGAGTTCTACCACAGCTGCTTTTCAGATTTCATCCAAATACATCCCTTAATGCTAGGCAATAGAGAAAAGTAATAAATGCCACTGAAATTTCTAGTTCATTCTTTGAATATACATTTTATAACATCTACCTGGTTTCACTTTCTACGAAGTTGTAGCTTATTTATGTGTACTGAACGACCACTGAAAATACATATATATGTATGTATTTTTCAGAAATCCAAATTTATTATTAAAATGATACTTGACAAACATTTCAAATGTTTTATACAGTTCAAATGTCTTTATTACTAAATAA
>JAQHUG010000151.1:4426403-4446615 GCA_028555095.1 Dicrostonyx torquatus
TACCCTGTCTTGGCAGGATTTGACAGTTCTGCTTATCCATTTCCAGCTTTTATGGATTTTGTCAGTAGTTGAGGTATGGGCAGTTCCTTGCCCAGAGGCCGGTTTTGCCAAGAAGAGGACAAGCTCCAATTGGAGTGTTCTGTATTTTTTTTAGAAAATGGTAGTAGTTTCATCTTCTTTGGAAAATATGCTTAAAACAGACACACCTTTCCCTTTCTTTTTGTATCGCCTCCCAGTTCAAAGTGTTTGCAACTCTTATCAGCCAGCATTCTCTCCAATCTGCAGTTGGTCTCAACACCCTGAAACCTAAAAAAAAAAAGCTTCTTTCTATCTTCAGTCTTTTACGCAGAAATTAGTTTCAATTTTTTTGCCTGCAGTCATTCTGTTTCCTGTCATCAGCCTGATGTCCCTGGGCATTAAAAGAAGCCTTGCCCTTCTTGTACAGTGTCACCTTGATAGGGCTAATGCTTGCCACATTTCTTACAGAAAACCCAGCCAGTCTTACGGATGTTCGTGTTTTCTGGAGTGTTATCAGTACAGAAAGCTCATAACAGTTTTAAAAACATCCACATCAAGATTTAATATTTGAAAGCATTTCAGTTGTCTAATTAAATGATTTTAAGGATAAACAGTAATAATGTATCTATGAGATGAATTGCATTATATATATATTATTCATTCATTTTAAGAGTTCACAGGCATCAGAGTAGGGCATCAGAAACACTGGAACTTCAGTTACAGGTGGTGTTGAGGGCCTAAAACCCATGATTCTTCAGGTGATGGCTGGTAACTGACCTATATTCCTGAGATTCACACCGCAGTTTGTATCCTTCAGTTAAGCACATTAACTATAGAACCTGAGGAACACTGGTGCTTCTGATTATTTCCTAAATTAGGAGTGAGATTCAGTGCTGGCACCGATGTATGCTATAAGATGGCCTCTATTCTTCTTATGCCCTGGAGCATAATGCAATTGCACAAACGATGTGATGTTCTGCTACAAGCAAGTTTTCTCTGTTAAGCTTCCTTCCTGATAGCAAACTCTTTAGGCTTTCATTTTGTTCCAAAAATGTCAAGACCTAATTTAGGGTCGGTCTCCATAGCAGAAAACACAGGTGGCTGCTAGGATGAAGGTGACACCAGGCCAAGAGCAAGAATGAAAGTGTCCTCAGGCCTTCAGCAACAATGCAGTGACTGCATAGAAGTCACTCTGCAGGACTCAGTAGAATGCCACATCTCTGAAAGTAACCTTAAGAAACAAGACAGAAAGACATGAGAAGAAAATGTTTGAGAGACTCAATCTTATTACAGGAAAAAAATGTTTGGAGATAAACCCTACTAATTTAGATTAAAGATTTTAACATCTCAGGATATTTAATGACTGTACATCTATGTACATGGTAGATGTTGAACTCTACATGCATACACACTCACACATTCACACACACACACACACATATATATATATATATACATACATACATACATACATACAGAGAGAAAGAGGGCAAGAGACAAAAAGACAGAGACAGAGAGAGGCAGAGAATCACTAGAAGCATCCTGGTGGGAAAGGACATTTAGAACAGAAAACAAAATAACCAAAATGACACCAGATTTTCTTCTGTCAAAATTAAAAGTTAAGGTCCTTAAACCACAGATTGTCTATTTAATGTTTTTATGTTTAACTGAATAGAAGTAAAATTCTGCAAAACACTTGATTATCCCAATGTTATAAAAGTATAACTTAATTCACTTTGAAATAGTAAATTGAGTATGTATAGAAAATATAGTAGAAACAACTGGTGATGAACATTGAAACAAACAGTAATTTCAGGTAAAGAAATGCTTCAAGTAAGGTTAAAAATAAGTGAGCCTCTTAGAAACAATGATAAAGTAATGATAAGGACTGCTAATGCACGTTGCCTATGTTCAGAAATAATTAGTATGTCATGTAGAGTTGACAGAATTTTGTGAATAGATAGCACTGTCCTGAAGACAGTCAGTTCCATAGGAGACTACCAGGAATATTTTAGTTAAATAAACTTAGGTATAAAACATGTTTAATATGTTTTATTATTGGGTTTATAATTGCCCCTACCATATTATGGTTGGAAGGATGAGAGTTGTTTTCCTACAGATTCACATGGGATTTGTGGGGCATACACATTCATATTTAGCCTCATATTTTCCTTTGGTGGCCAGCATGCATTATATTTCATCATAAGGGATGATGTTGAAATATTTTAGTGAATGTATAAAAAGGCTTTCTTTGGACATCAGAAGTAGTGGAGATGAACTGTAGTTTTAATTAAACAAGGAGTGTGATTCCAGTAAATGTTATTACTGACTAAGACTGACTCTGCTCTTCTTGTGTGTTAGTTCTTGTGTTTGACGGAAACACAAAGCAGAATAAACGCTGTGCCTATAAGAGCCATCACTTTTGCCAGATTACTATTACACAAGCTAGCTCATAGCTAAACTTTGAGTACTAAGCATTTCTGCAGCATTAGCTGTCTTCTGTCAGATTGTAACTCTTTGCTTCTGAACCCAAAGATAAGGTGAAATAATAACTTACATTGATAAATTTTATTTGCTTATCCATGTGTAAAATACTAGATTATAAACAAAATTAATTATTAGAAAATAAATATTTATATGACAAGATATTTTATATCTACTAAAAGAAAAATGTAACATAATAAAACCGGCATATACATATATGTGCATATATATCCATTTTTATTACTTTATAAATCTACAGAAAGTGGAGACAGACCTGGAATTTTACTTAATAACATTCAAAGTTGAGAGATCAAAGTGAGTTAACCTCCACAGCAGAGATTCATAGTAGAGGAGTAGAAAGATAGATTATAGGAGATAAATCTATATGTGGTACCAGTATTTAGCCTGGCCAAGAAAAGAAGACAAAATCGACAAGTAAGAGTTGTGAGTCTTCATTGGGTAAAAGAGGTTTTTATGGCTAGCAGTGATGATGGTGCAGGGGTGGGGAAAATCAAATAAGCTGAAAAGATTTCTAAGGCTGCAATATAGAAGAGGCTCTGAGACAAAAAAGAACAAATTTGGCAATGTGTTCATGGTTATTAAAGCAACTGAGCCTCTTAAGACTGGAGTCTGCCAGGATCATTACTGAGAGTTCCCATGTGTTCATCAGCTGTGAACAAAGAACTGCACACATAATCATTTGTTAATAGCACCTACATACTCACGTTACAATAGTGCATTAAGGCAAATAAGCATTTAGTTTTGCTATTGAACAGTTTAAAAAACAATTTCTTGTAAAGGATGGAATAGAAAATTTAAAAATACAGCATTGCCTGATCAAAATGTGATATACAGTTCAATGCAAGAAAAATTATTCCTTCAGCTTTATCAGACATCGTGAAAAGTTTTTGTAAGGAAATTCATATACATAAAGTTGGTTATAAAAATGTTAAATATTACATATACTTAGAAAACTAAGAAATAGGGAGTCAATGGACAAAGGAGACTTTGAAGGGAGAACCTGGAGCCCGTGGTAGAGTCTAGTCACTAAGAGAGAAGGAGCCACCTTGGAACACTTCAGACATCAGCTTTGCAGCTCTTGACGGTCTAATCCATTAGGACTTAACTTCTTGGCAATCTAAAAAAGAAAAGACTGTATTGTGCCACTATAAGCAAAGTTTAAGTAATTATATCTGAAAAGATTTCTAAAAAGGATCTCTCTTCCCTAGACCTTCAAACTGGGTGTCAGAGAAAGCTTCCTGGTGTGGTATTTCTCAATTTTCATGTTCATTTTGGCTCAAGGTCTGTTTTTGCACTGCTTTTTTTTTTCTTCTTTTGATAGATCTGAGTTGATTTCTTTTCACAGGCAACAAATTTCTCTGCAATTACTGCAGGTGGCTGAGAGGATTTGGTTCTGTCTCAAGATACATAGACATTAATACATTCGTGGTTCCATTCTTCATTCCCACAAGCTGCTTATCATTGATGTGGTCTACTTTATCTTCAGCCTTCGTGAAATCTGTTAGTCGTTTGTCTGGAGTCCAGTTTCACTCTCAGTAATATAAGAGAAGCCCAGAAACTAACCTGACAAATGGAAGAGTTCTTTGCCTTTTCTGTTCCATATTTACTTAGGGCATTGCCTTTTGATACGTGCTTTGCATTTTACTCAAAAACTAGTCTTCTGTCTTTTGTCAAACCAAAGTTGAAATGAATTTTCTATTTATCTTTACTGTTTTTATGTTTAGTTTGTCTGGGTTTACTTCCTCTGACAAACCATCTTAAAAGTAACCTGATCAAAATTTTGTAACTCTAGTTACTTTAGAATAACAAATGGTTATCACAAAAAAGCATATAAAGTAAGGGCTAATCAATCTAGTCATGTGTTACATTTCATAAGAAGCAAAAGTGACCTCCTGATTTGATGGCTCTAAATATTATGATAAATTTCCATTATAAATGATTTTGGGTAATTATATGTGCTATTCACATAAGAAAAAAATGTTTTAAATTTGTAATCTATTGAGTTTTGAATAAGTTCTTCAAAATCAAACTCAAAAATGGGACTAGCTAGTGAAGTAAAAACTACCTTAAATATATGACGGTGATCCTTCCCCCCATGTCCTAGTGTCTTTCATGTGGGATGGTGCTCTGCAAGCTACCCAAAGAGAAATGTAAATGTTGTCCCAGCCACAAAACCTCTGATCTACAATCTGTCCTGCCTGCAAGGTATGCTAGATACTAGGGCAATTGTGGCATGGAACTTGTGGCAGTAGCTAACCAATGTCTGATTTAACTGAAGGCTCATTTCATGAGACGAAACACATACCTGAAACTGCTTGAGTGACCGAGAACTAGAAACCATATAGCCCAGAGGCACAGGAAAAGAGTAAACACTACTGTTCTTAAAAAATATATGAATAAAATACTCTTAATAGTATTCTTCTCTCATAAACCAGTGCCTTATCTACTCATTGTCAGAGAACTTTCTCCTGTAGCAAACAGAAACAGATACATAGACCCATAGCCAGATATTATATACAGAGGAAATGCTTAGAATATATAGCTCTAAGTGAAATTACCTCCATCAAATCCCTCCCTTCAGACCTCAGGGAATGCCTCAGAATGGGAGGAGGAAGAGAAGGAGCCAAAGTGGATGGAAGACACTAGAAAAACAAGGACCTCTGAATCAACTGTGCATATGAATGAACTCACAGAGACCAAAGCAACAAACATGAGCTACAAAGGTTGGCACTAGGTATGTATGCATGTATATACATGTGCGTGTATGTGTGTGTATACACACTGTATATATACTATAGCTTTCAGCTTAGTTTTTGTTATGGGATCCATGAGTGTGTGAATGAATGGGTCGCTGATTCTTGTGACTGCCATTGGGGCTCTTTTCCTCCTGTTAGATTGTCTCATCTGGCCCCAATGTGATGTGTTTTTTTTTATTTTATATTTTACTTTGTCATGTATGCTTATCTCTTAGAAGCCAAATATTTTCTAATGGAGACAGAAAGAGAGTAAATCCGGAAAGGAGGTGTAGTGGGGGAAAAAGAAAAGAGTGATGGAATGGGGAACTATAAACAGGAGAAAAGGATAAACTAATGTATTTTCAATTAAGAAAATAAAATAAAATTTTAAATTTTAAATAAATATTAGGCAAACTTGAAACTACAGGTGTTCAGGAAAATTTTTAATTAAGCAGATTATAAAAGGTTTAGAGTTTAGAAATTTCTGTTATTCCCCATGGTTATCAACTCTAGTTATTTTACTTAGCTCTGGAAAACGGCACTTTCAGATCTTGCCATCTTCAGGTGTTGTTCCTGATGCCAGATGACATACTTGTATTCAGTTAAGGGATTCCTGCATTCAGTCTCTCTCTTACTCCACTCTCTACAAGGGCATTTCAAAGACAATTATTTGGTAACAACCTTAATTATTACAATATGGAGAAGCTATTAGCTATCACATTGGAGTATGCATATTTTGACACCTCCAATTGTAAAAACAAGAAGATATGGTATTTCTATGAAAATTTCTCTTTAGAATTTATTTTGTTTTATTAAATTGGCATATTTACATTTATAAGTGTATGTATTTATGTACCTAAAAGAATGGTGCCAATTAGATGTGGAAACAATACAGTATAACATATGGACATTAAGACAGGTAAGTAGTCAATCTTTTTTGTAATATTATAAAAGTAAATATATATTACAAATATGCACTGATATAGATATATATTATGAAAACTTTCTATATGGTAGTTATTGTCATTACTGTAAGCAATTTGTTTCCTTTGTAAGATGCTTGTGTTTCTTGTCACTTGGCATAGTTTATAACCATGCAGTAGGTAGGCCTTAAGGCACATCTGTGAGGAATTATCTAGATTGAGGCCAGGCTTTGAGGACTTCTGTAAAGAATTGTCTTGATTGAACTAATTGATGTGGGAAGGCCATCTTAACTGTGGAAGACCCATTTTAACTGCGTAGATTCTGGACTGGATTAAATTAAGAGGCATAGATAAGGTCTGGCATTTATCTTTCTTCTAATTGAGAGGGAAATAATGTGATCTGGTGTGGGAAACGATGGCCACTCAGTTCCCCACCACGATGCACTGTAACCTCAAAGTGTTAATCAAGGTAAGTCCTTCCTTATGTAGCTTTTGCCAAAGTATTTTAACACAGCAGCAGAAAAAATCAGTAATATGCTCCTCAATTTTTGGAAGAATGCCTATAGAGTTACAGTTCAATTCTTACATTGTTCAGTCTCTATCTTGGGAATAAGTACAAAACTTATAATTTAAAGCAGTTACTTAATATTTCTAAATAATTGCATGTTGTGAGATAAATGTATTTGTTCACAAAAGAAAGATGAATGGTGTCTTATATTTACTTTAAAGATGAAATTGTAAACTGATACTATAATTCATAATAACTTTCAAATTAAGTGATATTTTAAGTGAAATTTATATCAAGTTTTCACATAAACATAAATAGACTTTTCCACTAATATTGCAACGTATTATAATTTTGTAATCAAGTACATTTAGGATCATATGTAAAATGATCCATTCTGATGAATTCTAACTCTGAGTGGTAAATGTTATCTTAAAAGTAAGTGGTTCAAGCATACATATTAAAACAATAAACAAGGAGAAAAAAATCAAATCACTGGGAGTAGTATGACTTCATTAAGTCAGATTTTCTAAACTTGCCACGTAAAGAAATGTTGACAGAGGAAATAAGAAGCACATAAGAAACACAAAGATGAGAGTGGACTGGTGAAATAGATCAATGATAATGAAACTTGCCAACAGCCTCATAGTCTAAGCCTAATCCCCTGGATTCACATGGTGGAAATAGAGAACTGACCTCTGAAAGTTGCCTTTGGACACCCACGCATGCCCCTTGACACCAGAGTCCACACAGTAGTGTGCTTTTCAAAATATAAAAGAAAGAAAAGTGGATCAAGCCATAAACCAAGGAAAAATAACTAAAAGGCAGGTGGTGATGTGATAAAGGAGATCAAATGCAGTCAAAATTAGGTAACAAAATAAAGAAATATTAGGTGGAAGGGAAATTTAAGAAAAATTTCACTTTCATGCTTACCCACAGCTGCAATAGCCAAGCATGGCTGCATGATTCAAATGAAAAAAAAAATGTGATGTCTCTTTTTTCTTCCTTTCTGTACAAGGGGAAAAAAGAAGATTTTTCCTTTTTCCAGAAACTTATGATAAGGTATACATCTGTTGTTTCTGTTCTGCTGGCCAGTGAGTGGGGATTATTTATCCTTTGGATGTGTTAGAGATGTTAAAGTCTGAACAAAGTATATAGAAAAATACTAATTGTAAGAAAGGTAAACTGGGCATGGAGGAAAGGGTTTCTAGAGAGGGAAGTAATTAGTAAGAGAAACAACAGTATAGAACCTGTAACTGTTGTATATGTGTGTCATGGGTAAGTCATAGTTGAAGAGAAACACATGGGACAGAAGCTGAGCTCTGCACCAGAGATAACGTGTGATTAAGTAACACTGAGGCAACAATGTAAACACTGTGATTGGCTGGATAGGGGGAGACATGACTGGCAGATATCACATAACAAAGAATATTGTTGGCAAGTTCTGTCTTTCCTGGCCTTTTATATACATGCTGGAAATATTGACAGGATTTGGAGACTTAACTCCATAACTATGCTTAAGAAATCTAAAAAGATATTGTGCTTGGATTGGCACCCATCTCAATAAATTAGAGTAGAATGTATACTGTAATGTATTCAAATAATGTATGCAAATTGTTTATAACAAAGACAATTATTCAAATAAATTGACATAAAATAAATAAAGCATGCTATTTTCAAAAAAGTTAGTACAAATTATATTTTAATAATTTGGTTAGTAGTTATTAGCTATAAATTTATACCCCTAGGCTTTCTTTCTTGTTTTGCTTTATTTTTGTTTTTGTGAGGAATATCTTGTGTTTTGGAACAGGTTTTTAGGTTTTACTATGTATTTCTGGCTTGTTTGGAACTCACATCAATTCTACCTCAGACTCCCTAGTGTTGAGGTTACAGGTATGTTCCACCATGTCTAGTTTTCTTTTTAAATTTTCAAGCGATTCTAATCAACATTCACACAAAGAGGTGACTTTGGCCATTGCAAGAGGACAGCATGAGCCCAGCCTTCACTGTGTAGAGACCATCCAGGAACAACATTGTCCAATGAATAGTGTCAGGGACCATTCCAAGGAACCAACAGGCAACACTGGAACTCATGGAACACAGCCGGGCAGTTGACAAAGTCAAGCCTGAATGAACCTTGGAGAGGCAAAGTCCCAAGGACTCCATGTCCTGAGGACCTCTTGCTGTTATTGAGTATAGCTCTGATTGTTGCCTTCATTGCCACCACATCCCTCATAGCATAGGATTTGGACACCCCTCACCGGGCAGTGTTACTGGTACATAGAATAATATTGGTTGACTTTTTCTAAAAATTGCTGCTGGAGGATATTAATGATTCAACCATCTAGAATTGTCAGTAAGGTTAGGCTAAGATATTTTTGTTAATGGCTTTGAGGAAGAAAATCTTGGGAACAATGTAACGTTCAGAAAGGCACATTGTTGAGAGAGAGTTTCTTTGAGGTCAAGAAATAAGAACAATGGCAACCTGGCTCTTGCTGGCTGATGACCTTTCTAAGATGGGTTGGTGACCAAGGGTGATGATTAATTTCTTGTTTGCATTTCTGCCTTCAGCCTTCTGATATAAAAGACTACTGATGAGTGGGTATACACCCAGAGGATTCAAAGTACAACTGACTGACTGTTTTTCATATGTAAAAGCTTAGATTTATGATTCCTTTTAGATTTCTTTTTATAAGATTACCTGCGTGTGGTCTGTGATTGTTTCAGGAACCTCACACAACTGTATCTCTACTTCTGCTGCTCAAGTGTCAACCTATTTTGTAAGATCAATTTAGACTGGGTTTTTCCCCCTTCTACTTGTATTTTGTACTCCCTATATCATAGGCCAGACAGTGAAAGTCACCTACTTAGGCTGAAAGGTCTTGGAGAAAATGGATTGAAACATTCAGTTAGCAGTCAGGAAGAGTGCATGAGGGCCAAAAGAAAGTGACAAATCATTGTACAGTACACATGAACTTTATTTTGTCAAATCACATTTACATTTTCTTGATATTTGATGATATCTTCTGAATATATGAATTTGGGTTTTGCTATTTAAACCTTTTCTTTCATTTTGTATTTTCCATATAGTATATTTTGTTTGTGTAACAGCATGTGGAATTATAATATGTAAAATATCCTCCCTAAAGATATGAGATGTTTTTATTCAAATTTGGATCATTCTGTGAATTTATTTGTATTTTGTGAGATAAGTGTACAGTTATTCTCCAATTTTCCTCATTTCACTGGTGATAATCTGCTTTAGCATAGCTTATCCAATTGTGTATTCTTTCTTCCATAATGATAAATGCCAGGCATTCTCTATACTGGTCCTCCACTGAAAATTTTCTGATGTTTTCCTCGTGATTAGAGTTGGGTTATGGGCTATTCAAGGGGCACCTCAGAGGAAAAGTGGCTCACTCATCACATCATGTCAAGGGTCTGTACTATCATCCTGATTCCCCATGATTGGCTTTAAGCTTGATTGCCCAGCTAAAGTATGTTTACCAGTCTCTCTACTGTGAGGTTCCAATTCTCTTCCCTTCTATTCTCTATTCTTTAAGAGAGTTGTAACCACAAGGAATGTACACTTGACAGGTGGGAGGTAGCCATGTACTTTCCAGTTATTTGACAGTACATCAGCTACATCAACCATCTGGGAATTGATGATCGTCTTCATTCATTTACATATCACACATTATTTATATAAATACATACAGAATTTGTTTTTATATATTTATGTTTTGTGCACTTTATTCCTTGAAATATTATAGCCTTGGAAATACAGTCTACCAAGTCTTACCCAAGGGATCTGATTATATGTATCCTATGAAGACTTTGAAACTCAACGATGGTCTCAAAACTCATGAAAAGGCTTATTTTCTTTTAAAAATTCATTTTCACAGTAGATGGAGTCTTTTGTCACATTTGCATAATTTGCTTTATCATATTGTTCACAGCAATAAAACTTTACTAACCTCACATTCTAATAGGCTTTTAAGTTCTTTTATAAGTAATCATAATGCTAAACTAACTTTAGCTTCAAACTCCTGATATTTGTGCTATACTTACACTGTCTTGGTGGTAAAAACACTCATACACATAATGGCTAAATGTGATAGTGAGATCCTGCTCACATCTAAATCAAAAGTTTACTAACATAGCTTCAGCAAATAAAAGATGATTTAATTCTATCTCAGACTCATAAATATCCTTGGCAAAATGAGGACTTTTTTATGTTTGGCCCTTCAAATATAATTCAGGTATATATTGATATATATCACCTGAAAATAGGAGTGTCAAATTTCATAACATCCTACTACGGGTCAATTAATATAAGAAATCTTTATTATAGCCATTTGATTTTTAATTTACATATTATTGCTTATGGGAAGTTTTTAAATTGAGAGAAAGTTTCATATTTTTTAAAATTAATTGGTGTTTGCAGATCTGTGCTGCTCTCAAACTTGGTCCAAGCTACTGACTTTTGCAACAGGAAATGTTTAATGCAGAGACTTCTAAATGGTCAAAGTGCTGAAGATAAATGATTTGGAGTGCTTAGATATGAATGGATCATCTATATTAATCTCTATCAATACAAGGCTCAAGGAACTTCCAGGAAGAAGGAGTAGAAAGAACACACACACGTGAAGCAGCAATGATTAACTGGAATCAAAATTTTAGCATGTTTAGGGAGAATTCCCCAGAGCCCACCTTTTTTAGAGGAGTTATAGGCAATTGATTAATTAATTGCTATGAGGTAGGGTCTCTCTTTTTGGGGATGTGACTATTGGCAGGTCGCTCATGGCACCCAGTGCATGTATACATGCACCCTGAGCATGTGAGTAGCACTGATTGAACTCAGGAGGTTAGTAATAACAAAAAATAATCAAGTAAAAAGGCAAGAATCAAGGAGCAGTCCTTGTAAGGGGAGTTGTAGAGAAGTACTCATAGATAAATATAGCTGCTATACATTGTATAAATGATTTGGAGAACATATGAAATGTTATTACAAATAAAAACATAAAGCTTGTTCTGATAACAAATCCTCAAATACCTTATCTGTGTAATGTTTGAGCTAACAAGCTGTGCTTTAATAGAAACAAAAAAATTACTCTTCACTAAGGTGAATTTGGTGAAGGATAATGACTGATAATGACTTTGACATGGCATCATAGACATAACAACTTTTAATTAGAACTCTCATATTTCTAGTATTTTTCTTAAGGATGTACTTTATATAACAATCTAAAATAAATGCAAAATATATTTCCTTTAAATGACATTAAATATGTACAAGCACATATATTCAGATATATGTACAAATATTTCTTCAAAAGTGATCATTTGAGTTTTGTTTTTGTTTAAATGTTGAGTTTTAGTGTGCTTTCATTTTTCTCCAAACAAGGACAATTAAAGGCAATATGACCCCAGAGATCATTATGGTAGATTATTTTCTTCCACAAAATTTCAGTTTATGCTGTTTATAAAGGGAAGAAATAGTGGATCACGGAATCATGCTGTAATGAAAGGTCACTAATTATTGTTGACTCTGTCATATTATTGAATGCTGACCCTGTATTTGACACTTCCATTTGACAGAGGATAAGAGACATAAGATCAAACTTTGTTTGGTAGCAATGTTGATTCTTGGAGAAGTATTTGAAATGGTTGCAAGTAGGCAGACATTATTAGCAGCTGTTTTAACCATGAAAATCTAACTAATATTTTTATTATACCTCTAAATCTAAAACTAATGCAATAATAATAATAATGATAATAAAATAATAATAAATAATAGCGATATTGATATAATACATTCTACTCCTCATGTGCCAAATATTATTTAAAATAATTTTATACATTTTATAATCTTTTGTAGAAATATTTGTAGATGAGTAGTTACACAATCTTCAAGAACAATGCAATGACACTTTGACTCCTAAAATATTAATCAAAGATCAGAATTTTTAAGGGTCATAGTTTATGATTCCAGGTGCCCAAAAATATGACCAATACCCTTAATGATGACATACTATATAATTATATCATATTTCTACTTTATGGGAATCAAGCTATCATTCTCTCATTAGGATTTAAATATCCTAGCATCATGTTTTTATACTGCCTCCTTTTCCTACCCATGAAAATCCGGTTTATATTTTTGTTTAGAAGCTACTCTGTTATTTTTATCATTTCCAAAAGGACTAAGATCATGAAATGTTTACGATCAGAATATTTTTGAAATTCTACCATTTTCTATACTTCCAAAAATGTAAAAAACCTTGTTTTTGGGGAGATGGCTGATTATGCAAAAGCCTTGTTGCCCAAGCATGGAGAACAAGTTAAGTTTTTTTGACATTCTTGAACTATCTGGCTGCAGATGCACATTTGTGTCACTTCAGTTCTGGACTCCATGGAGGCAAAGATCCACAAGTCTCTCTGAACATTGTATCTATACAAATAAGAAAGATTTAGGTTTAATGAGAGACTGTGCTTTAATAAAGAAGGTAGAGAAAGTGGGGGACAGTCAACATTAACCTCTGATATCTTCCTAAGTCTGTATGAGCAAAAACTTGTTTATATACACATGTACACACATTTATCAGAAACACACACACACACGTGTCTGAACCCATTCTAGTTTTAACTATTTCCTGTATGTGTAAGGCTTATCAGAGTCAAGACATATGTAAGAAGACTTACCATTATAGTAGTTTCATTGGCCATTACTACTCTACCATTTTGGTCTGAGGTTAGTTTGCAACTGTGGTAACTGTAAAGAAGTTTCAAGTTTAATAATGGAGTGAAGGTATGAGTAACAAAAACAGAGTGGCTATAAACCAAGAATAAGGAGACTGGTTTCCGTGAGTGATGAATTAAATATTTTAGGTATTGTAGGCTAGTCTTTCCCTATCCTACTGCCCTTTCTGTTTTTATCAATAAGGAACACACAGAAAACGCCTGCATGAAGGAATGTAGGAATGTTACAATTGAAATACCATTTTGAGTATGTAAATTTTTAAAACTCATATGTTATAAAATATAATGCTTTTGTTCTTTTAAATTCTTAACATCAAAACGTATTAGCTTGAAAGGTATACATTAATATTAAGCAGACTGGATTAGCTTGCACAGCCACTTGTTTTCAATGTTTACTGATCACTAATTAAAGAATGCACCCCTATTAAGAGACCAAAATATATCCTCTAATTATGTTAATTAAATGAGATAAAAGAACACCATGTCCTTCAAGACTTAACATGAACTGTTTTGGGGCAAATGTCACCACATCGAACTCAGAAAATGTGCTTGTATCTTTCTTGTGATGATCACGTTTGAATGTGCAGGAATTTGACTGTAGTAAATAAAAAAACATTAATTCTAGAAGACCAAGAAAGATATGAATGCCTTACATTTATTTTTCTTATTAAAAGATATTTTCCCCAAGAGTAAACATTACTTTCCTTTACCAAAAGGCCACAGATAATTTACACAAGTATTGAGGTAAGGAAATCGAAATCTTAGTGAAAAGAAGGCATGATGTTGGTTTAAGATGAGACCATGCCTGTCCTCCATAACAAGGACACAGAGCAGGGGGTTGTGACAAAAGCACTTTAGGTTGCAATTATTTCAAACTTTCCCAACGTAACAGTTTGTTAGTTATAGTTGGAATTAGAAATGACTTTTAAAAGCCAAGAAGGCGAATGTTAAATTCTCATATGCTTCAATATGAAGACTGCATACTTAGAATTATAAAGGTTATTAAGATAAAGTACTTATTGAGTAGAGACAGAAGGAAGCGATAAACACCAATGCAGAGTTAGTTTTGCGTATCTTTAAGAAAGCCTTCCTATCACATGATATAGTGATCCTAAGCAGTGGTAACTCTCCAGTAACAGAGGACAAAGGTTATCTTGCTGAAAGTACTATACTACCTATAAATTTTAAGTGGAAATTGTTCGCTTGTGGCTGGCAATTCTAAAGGAGACAAGATATTAAGATGCCTAGATGTTTATGTGTTCATTTTACCTTAGACTTTGGCCTTGAAATGTGCATTGTGAAAAACCACACTCATTGTATTCAGTGCTGCAAAATAAAATTTTAAATTGTAATTTTACACTAATTAAGGCTATCAACTCATTTATAGGTTTCTCTTATTTAGCTTGTACCTGTGCCTTATAGTTTATAATTTAATTTATTTAAATCGTGGATTTTTTTATATGCACAACCATATTGAGTATAACCAAGACTCCATATCTGTCTACTCATCCAGTTTAAGTGGCTAGGATGAAAAATGATTGAGTAAAATGTTTTATGCAGTGGTAGCTTTCATGAAAATTTGCATTTGTGAAGTTCAGAATGTCTTCCTTTTTGTTGTTGTATAAATAAAATGCTAACTTAGCAGAAGGGGGTTTGGGTTTAGATATTTATAGTAAGTATAAAACCATAAACTAAATATTTTCAACATCTGAAGTTTTTACAAGGCCTTGCATGTAACTACAAAAAGGAAAGATGTTTTCTATCTTTTGAAGACACAATGCTGTGTCTTGCTTCATTTGGCTGCTTATTATGTAGGATTCCCGCTCAAAGGAACTTTGGCTACCAAGAGGTGACACAGTAGATGATATGACCTTGCTGTCAATGAGTTAATATTTGAAACTTGAAATTTTTTAACAGAGAATTGGTCATTTCTGTTCAACTTTTGCCTCTACAGATGTAAGAAAACCACAGACCTGTGGAGAAGTAACTTTGTGGCAAGCGGCCTTATGCTTCTCATTCATTTTATGCTATGAGCAACCTATTCATTCATTATTTTTAATTTATGAGGGTATTTTTATCATTAAACAAATTTCTTGTTTACTTTTCAATGTATCAAACATTCATTTGTATGCCCTCAAAACTTAAAGAAAAAAAAAACAAAGCCCTCTTTTAGTTTAGCCATATTAATAATTAAAATTCTGATATATTAATAGCTTTTTATCCACATTTGTAGATTATATCATATATTGTATGTATTCCAATTTTTATAGCTTGGTATTACAAAATAAGCTATTTACTGAATCATAAAAGCGCCTATAAATAATCTTTTAAATAACCAATCTTATAAGAGTGTATAATTTATTGGTAATTTGCTATGTCTACATACTAATATCTTAAATATATAACATTTAGGATTAATAGGGCTGATAGTAATACAAAACATGAAATATTATTCAATAAATGAAAACCTTTTACAATATAAATTATTATGACCTAAGAGGACGAACATGCTGGAATTGGGTCAATAACCCACTGACTTTTGGTTAGAGTTTTAATGCTTTTTTCTGGATTTGCCTATGATTTCATGATAGCAGCTGTACTGCTGTGGAATATCTGGAAAAGGGAGCAAGCTGGGCCAACTCTGCTTTCTCCTTTGACATATTTTTTGAGGGGGGGTGTCTTTGTTTGCTTTTTGAGACAGGGTTTCTCTGTCCTGAAACTCATTCTGTAGACAAGGCTGGCCTCGAACGCAAAATATCCACCTGTCTCTGCCTCCTGAATGCTGGGGTTAAAGGCAGTGCCACCATCACCTGGTACATGAAAGTGTTTTTTTCTACATTTGTAGTCAATTATCAATATTAGAAATTTATTTTTCTGTGTTTCAGAATTACCTGTTTGAACATTTCTCTTGACAGTGTTCTCTCCACATTGACAGTGTTCTCTCCACATCTTCCCTTTTTACTGACCTCTGACTTCTTTCTCAGACTCCATGGCTAATGGCTCATTTTTTCTCCTCTGTTCATTACTTTGAGACAAATGAAATAGGCAAGTATCTCACAGTAGAGATTCAGTTCTTTCTGTTTTATACCCCATAACATGATTCTGACACTGACCATTTCTTTCTTTGTGTCTTAACCACTGTGGCTTTGCAATATTCTCCCCAAGGTCATTATTCAGTGGCATTCTTTCAAAAGAAACTGGTTATCCCTCTCTGAACAGATATAAATGACAGGACAATTGTTAATATTTACCCTTGACTAGATTTCCATAGATTGATTGATTCATTTTTTAAGTATAACAAAATATAATAAGCTAAAACAAAACTATCACATTGAAGTTGTAGAGAAAAACAAAAAAAGTAAATAAAAGAGTCTGAGAGAAGGCCAGGGATCAGATACTCATGCCTCTCTACACTCAGGAATGCTATTACTACATCTACCTGGGGGCTAAAATACATACACAGAGCACTGATGGAGACACAGGCAGGCCCTGGGCATGCTGCTTCTGTCTCTGTGAGTTCATATGAATTTAGCTCATGTTGATTTAGAGGGCCTTCTTAGTGCCCTCCATTCCTTCTGGATCTTACACTCAACCCCTTCTTCCACAGGGTTTCTTAAGCTCAGAGGGAGGAAGTTGATGGAAGCATCATATTTATAACTGACAGTTCCATGATCCCTCAGCTTCTGTGTAATATCTATCTGTGGGTCTCTAGATTTGTTCCTAGCTAGTGCAGGAGGGTGGGAGGAAACCTTCTTTGAAAATGGCTGAACAAGAAGCTGACCTATTAGTATAGCAGAATACCATTAGGAGTCATCTTATCACTGATTTGTTCTTTTAGGTTTTGTTTTCTTGTTTTGGTTTTTGATTTTTGGTTTTCCCTTAGGCCCCTTGTCTATCTAGTCCCCGATTTCTGGTCACCTAAGCAGGGTCAGAAAGTAGTTTCATCTCACAGAGTGGGCCTTATGTCAAATCAGTTATTGGTTGGTTAGTGCCACAAACTTTGTGTCACCATTGCCCTACATATTTTGTAGGCACTATCATCGTATATAAAAGGGTTTGTGGCCGACTTGGTGATTATTTTTCTCTTCTGGTAGTGTACACAGAACCTCGCTGATATCAAAGATTCTAGAATATAGGAGTGGAGCCTCTGCTCAGGTACCAGCTTGGTATCTCCATGTTCAATGAGATATGTAGATGTTGTCTTCATCAATGTGACTTTGCTGTCAGTGTGTGGAGAGCAGCTTGGCAAAATCCTGGGTGGCTTAGGTATTCCCTAACATGAGACCCCTTGACTACCAACTCAAATGTAACCCAATCACAGTACTGGAAACTTGGTTTGGTGGCAAGATATGACCACTTGGGACTCTGTCTCTCCCAATATTTGATGATTTCATTTAGGTTCTCTCTCTCTCTCTCTCTCTCTCTCTCTATATATATATATATATATATATATATATGTAAATATTTTAGGATGTTTCTGTTGTGTTAGGTTTCCATGCTACTTCTCAAATGTCGCTTGTGTTAGCAGTATTTCCCTGTATTCCCTCTTACAGCCTACTCCCTACCTACTTGATCCTTTGCTTTCATTTCTCTGTCTGCCTCTAATTGTCTATTGCATTTCCCATTTCTAACACGATGTATATGTTCAATTTAGTCTCTTAATCTCTACCTATTCTTTCTGTTTTTCTACTGATTATAGTGTTGTTATCAATAACTTAAGAACTAATGCCCATATATAATGAAATATATCCCATAATTTATCCTTCTACACATAGGATAACTCAATTAGGGTGATTTTTTCTAGTTCCATCAATTTCCCTGCAAATTTTGAGATATAATTTTTAAATATCTAAGTAATACTAAATTGTGTTAATGTACAATATTTTCATCATCCACTCATCTATTGAGGGACATCTAGGATGTTTCTAGTTTTTGGTTTTTATGATAGAGTAGCAAAGAACTTGGTTGAACAAGTCTTTGTTGAATGATACAATGCCTTTTGGATTATATGCCTAAGTGTTCTCTAGATGATTCTTGAATTAGATTGAGTCCCATTACCTGAGGAATTTACCATGCTTGTTTCTATAGTTGTTATATAGTTTTGCCATTCCATCAGCAAATTCCATATTTTTAGCAGCATGATCTGTCACTTGTTTTGTCAAACTCAGCCATTCTGGCAGGAGGAGAAAGGAAATCTCAAAGTGTTTTTTTATTTGTAGTTCTTAACCAGGTTATTTCTTTTCTCGATATATAGTTTCAGGAGTTCTTTACATATTTTGGATATTAGCCTTTCATGAGATGTATACTTGGTAATTTTTTCTCATTCTGTAGACTGCCATTTTGTCTGAATGATGTAAAGGATGGTATCATTTGCTTATGCAGAGGATTCTCAGTTTCATGTGGTCACATGTATTAATTGCTGATCTTAGTGAGTGTGCTAATAGTGTTCTGTTTGAAAGTTTTCCCTGCCAATGAGTTCAAGGTTAGTCCCCATTTTCTCTTCAGTCAGGTTCATTATATCTGGTTTTATGTTGATGTCTTTGATCCATGTGGAATTGAGTTTTATATTGCATGGTAAGTATAGGTCTGTTTGGATTCTTCTGAAAGCAGTCTTTGTCATTGGCCAACACAATCTGTTGAAAATGTTGCCTTTTTCCAGTGTGTAATTCCAGCCTCTTTATCAAAAATCAGCTGTCCATAGTTCTGTGGATTTATTCTATATCTTCCATCCTAAATCATATGTTAGTTTTTCTGTTTTAGTGCCAAAACCATACTGTCTATTTTAGTACAGCGTCCTAGTACAACTTGAAATTGTAGATGATGATACCCCTAGCAGTTCTTTCATTATTCAATATTGTTATAGTTATCCTGGGATTTTATACATTTCTATATAAAATTGAAAATTGCCCTTTCAAGATCTGTGAAGAGTAGTCTTGAAATTATTTGGAATTATTGTGAAAACATGTTTTCATGATTTCTTTCTCAAAAATTTCCCTTTTGTATATAGGAAGACTACTGAATTTTGTGAGTTCATTTTGTAGACAGACACTTTACTGAAAGTCTTTATCAACTGTAGGAGTTTTCAAGTGAAAGTTTTAGGTTATGTTATCACATCACATGTAAATAAAGATAATTTGACTCCTTTCTTTATTCATTTACCCTTGATCCACTTCTGGCATCATGTTGTTCTAGCTAAGACTTCAGGTGCAATGAGAATGGAAAGAGTTAACAAACATTTCTGGTTTCTGATTTTGTTGAAAACTTTGATTTTTCTATCAAAGTTGATGTTTATGGGCTTTCTGTAAACTGCCTTTATTATGTTGAGGTATATCCAATTTTTTAATTAAGTAACTATTTTTTAAAAAACTTTCTTTTCTAATTTTACATACCAATCCCAGTTCCTACTCCCACCCCTCCTCTCCCTCCCTCCACCTTCCCCCGTAACACATCCCCCATCCACGCCTCTGAGATTGTAAGACTTCCAATGGGGAGTCCACAAAGACGAGCACATTGATTTATAGAAAACCAAGGCCGTCCCCACTATATCTAGGTTGAGCCAGGTATCCCTCTAAAGAGATTGGGTTTCAAAAACCTGGTACAAGCAGTAGGGATAAATGCTGGTCTTACTGTCAGTGGCCCCACAGACTTCCCCAGCCATTCAACTGTCACCCACATTCAAAGCACCTAGTTTGACCACATGCTGGTTCCCTTGCTGTCAGGCTGGAATTGGTGAGCACCCATTAACTTAAGTAAGCTCTTTCAGT
>JAQHUG010000151.1:4498299-4526133 GCA_028555095.1 Dicrostonyx torquatus
AAAAAAAAAAAAAAGTTTCAATTTTTGTCAATCATTACACCCAGCAAGTGAACTTATGATTTTTTTTTCTCTGTATTTTTTTCTCACTAATTTGTAGACCCTCATAGAGTTTCAGGCATGACCTGTGCTCCTTGTGTGTGGAGATTTTCAAGATTTCATCAGTGTTTGTAATTTTTACCACTATGACTTTTGTCACACTGTGATTATCATATAGCCAGCTATAATATTTTGGATAATTAAAAATTAGGAGTTTTTCTAGTTGAGGTCAATTCTAATTAAACCAAATTTGAATAATTTTATTTTAAATTGTATCTCTTTGATTTCAGGAAAAGTGTAGATCCACTTTATGCTTGAGAAATTTTCTGAGTGTTGATTTCTCAATCTGTCTGCTTTAAGCTGTTGTTCAATACATTTGTGTGAATGTCTTTTATAAGTGTGCAAAACTTATTGAAAAAATGCTATTAAATGAATTTCTTATCCATTATGAGGAGCAACAGAATTATGGGTGTGAGCATCAGCAAATGCTGCATTTCATCGAGCTTAAATTTTAAAGTGCAAATTGGTACGTAAGTCTCAGGGTTCCAAATGTCTAGTCTGTGGTAATACCTTCTTCACATCTAGACTAGAAAGCCCTGGCTTTTCATTTTCTCTTAAACCTATCTGCCTTGCCAGAGGCATATTGATTTAATTAGTGTGCACAGTGGTCTCTGTTTGCTTTTATTTGCCTCTATGCTGCATTTCCTGCCCCTTTCATTAGTTCCTGCTCTTAAAGTGACTTTTTCATTTTTCTTCCAAATAAGTGATATCTTACTCATTTATTTTTAGACAACTTACATGTAAAACACTAAATATTCCTACTATTTACATTTAAAATCATGTACTCTATTCTACTCTATATGTCAGTGTTCCATCAATTAGCTTGTTTGTATATCTTCTGTTTGCTAACTTTCTTTCTTCTTTTTTTTTATAAGTTTTATCAACTATTGGAAAATTACTGAAATTGAGTGTTATTTTTGTATTATTTCTTAATCCAGTCAATTTTTTTCTCTTTTTATTAGTTTGCCTAGTATATTTCTTTTCATGTTTTAGTTGAAATTTCTTTTATCGTTTAGGTTTCATGTATCTCTTCTAAAATGCAGCCAATTGTTTTTTATTCTGTTTGTTTTATCCCAATTATTCCTTGATTTCTCTTTATTTCTTATGTGATGTCTTTGAACTAAGTTAGTGACTTTAAATTTTGTTGTACAGTTTTTGAAAATTTGTGAATTACTTAGTAGTTTCTTGTTATTTTTAAAATTGGGATGCATTACTGCTTTGTTAATTAATGTCAATTATTATTCAGTATTTTAAATATTCCTTTTTGCTTATAAAACTTAGACTTCTTCCTTCTCTGTTGTGGTTTTCTGCCTTACATTTCTGTGCTTCTTTTGATTTTGAAAAATAAATCATTGTAGTTTGGATTTATCTGACTTTGTGTAGAATATGTGTAGCATCTGCAGCTAGGTATCTTTCAGCAGCTGTACATTATATTGACAATAATCACTTTAATCTTGTCCTGCTACTTTGCATGCTCAGAGCATGTCACAGTCTTTACCTCCAAGTGGAAACAGAAATTTAAAGCAAACAGTGAAGCCAAGCGTGAGAACTTTACTAATTTCACTCTAAGACGATTGTTTCTCCAATTTTGTCTACTTTCTCAGAAGCACCAAATTTTATGAGATGACTAAAGGTTACCCAGTGTAGATAAGCTAGGCATCAATAGCTTATGTGTCCTGTGTAATAAGGCATCCGATATGTCATTATAGAGTAAAGCATGAGTGTCATGATTAGAATTCAGCCCTTAAAAACCTGTGACATTCTTAGTTTATGTGACACCGTAACTTAAAACAAAGGCTCAACGAATTTTATTTAAATGATTTTTAATAGATTTCAAAAATTTAACCTTGCTCTTTCATATGTGTGGTTCTGACAGCCACATTGTTTCTATCAGCTGCTTTATTCTGCAACGTTAAGACAGAGCAAAATAAAACAGAAAATAGATGAGGATTGGTCACAGCCAGGTTTCAATAAAACTGCCTTTGCAAAAATAAGCAATGGATCAAATTTAGCTCACTCAATGTACTAAATTCTTCCCTGAGATATACAGGTATGATTGACAAAAATCTTTTTGATATTATCTTTTCTGTTTGTCATTATTCTAGCTTTTTAGAGACAAAGTTATATCAAATGAGATCTTTAAGGTGCTATTTCTTTTTATAACTTCTACATTCGAATTATCTTCAACTGGGGAAATGTTCACTGTCAGATAAATCATAGGAGTGCAACCTGGTTATAAACTTATCCAGTGATTAAACTACAGAAGAGGTTTCTTTCACCTGTAAGCTCCAGGAAGAAAGGGCCTAACCTACATTTTATAGGGGCGACTGTTTTGCAATGCAGTTGTGATCCCAGGAGACACTCATGCGGTAGAATTTGTGCAGTGGTGAGATCAATAACCAGGGCAGTTCTGTGGATCAGGCTCTACCAGGGCCTCTGAGAAGGCACCTGGTTGAAAGCCAAGCAAAATCGAGTGATTTGACAATCCCAACAGTATCTTGCACACTCCTGCCCTAAGCCCCTGTAGCTTATATTTGGAAGCAATTGCATGTTCTGATTTTCTTTTTTTTTCCTTTTTTTTTTGTTGTTGTTGGTCTATTAAGAAAAATGTGATTTAAAAAAAAACAGCATCATTTCTCTCATGTCTAATTTGTCATGTTTTCTTTTGAAAACTCTTATCCTAAAACAGCAAATAATTTTTTTTCTGTAATGTTGCTTTTATTGAAATTTTTGACCAACTCCTGATGTTCTCCATTTGCCTCCCCTTCTCCCTTCCTCCTACCTTCTGCCTTCATAAGGAAACCTGATAATAGAGATGGAGGAAGGAGAGAGAGGAGAGTAAATTAAGAGATATTTTGATTGAGGGAGCCATTATGGGGTTAGTAAGAAACCTGGCGCTAGAGAAATTCCCAGAAATGCACAAGGATGACCCCAGCTAAGACCCTAAGCAACAGTGGAAAGGGTGCCTGAACTGATCTTGCCCTATAATCATAGAACCTTCCTCCAGCAACTGATGAAAGTAGATGCAGAGATCCACAGTGGAGCACTGAGCTGAGCTCCCAAAGTCCAGTCAAAGGAAGGAAGGAGGGTTAATATGAGCAAAGGGGTCAAGACCATGATGGGGAAGCCCATTGAAACAGCTTACCTGAGCTAATGTAAACTCACTGACTCTGGACTGACAGTGGGGGACCAGCATAGGGCCAAACTAGGCCCTCTCAATGTGGGTGAAAATTGTATGGCTGGGGCAGTCTGTTGGACCAGTAGCAATGGGAACAGGATTTATCCCTACTGCTTGAACTGTTCTTTTGGAGCTCATGTTTTTTTGAGGGATACCTTACTCAGCCAAGATATAGTTAGTAGGGAGGACCTTGGTCATGCCTCAAAGTAATGTGTCAGATTTTGTTGACTCCCAGTGAGAAGCCTTACCCTTTCTGAAGAGTGGATGGGGGATGGTGGGGTGGGGAAAAGTGTAGGGAGTGGGAGGGGTAGAGGAAATGGAAACCAGGTTTGGTATGTAAAAAGAGAAAAGACTTTTTAAAAGTAAATTAATTAAAAAAATATTGACTGGTATTTGTAATGACAAGAAGGGAGATATATTTGTGTTTTTTCTTTGGTTTATTTTTTTAGATTTTGTACTGCTGTTTAAACTTTGAGAGATTCATTTACTCTAAAAAGTTCCTAAATAAATTATCTTCAAAGCTATGAATATTTTTTCTTCTTTGTAATTTATTTATTTAATTTCCTCTTATATAATCTAGGCAGACTTGAAGATATGTCTTTGTATTTTGAGTTATAATATAATATGTCCCATTTTCCCAATTGAATAATTGATCCAGTAACAATGAAGGATTTTTTATGCCTCTCTATATATATGTGCGCAAATGTGTTCATCGTGTGTGTGTGTGTGCTCGCACGCACACATTTTGTACATGTGTATGAAGACTTGAAGAAAACCTTTCTTGACATCTTCACAAATGCCAGCAATCTCATTTGAGACAGGTTTGCTCGTGGCATGGGGGCATCAATTAGTCTAGAGTAGCTGACCGGGAAGCTTCAGAAATCTGCTTTTGTTTACCTACCTTTCCCTGGAATTATGAGCCTGCCCTACCAGTCAGGTGCATTCCATGTGTTCTGGAGTTCAAACTTAGGTCCTCATGCTTTCAAGGCAGACAATGTCTAGGCTGAGCTACCTATTGCGCAAGGAAAACTTGTAAAGTTGTTTAGTTTCCTAGTTATTACCTTTATCACCATTATCATCATCTTTATCACTGTATATGCACTGTCTATATAGTATTATCTCCCTGTCTCTGTATTTGTCTCTGTCTCTCTCTGTGTAAATGCAGGCATTGAGATGTCAAGTGCTATGCAGCACAATTATCGTAATATGGCCATCTAATCTGTTCCTGTATTGCTGTGCAAGACATACAAGATACATAATCTTCTTGCCCAATCCTGGAAACATCATTTCCCAATGGGGCTTTAGTTTCTTGGATTTGAGAATTATATAAATATCAATGTCTAGAAGCTAAAGCTACACTTTATTAAATATTGCTTTTGAAACAACCTTAGAGAAAACTATAACCCAAATGGTCCTAGTCTCTTTAAAATTCTCCTTAATTTTCTTTAGGAAAATCTGCCACCATTTGCAATACATAAATATAGTCACAACATATCTTTTTACCTATAATAAACTGGCCAACAGATAGGATGTTCTTTGAATTACTGAGAAGCACATAACCAAATGCTAGCAGTTCACCAGGCTAGACTAGAGTCTTGGCACTATGCCTCACCTCATACTTGAGCGCCCTGTGTAATCAAGCAGATTTCAATCAGGGGGCTATTCCATGGACAAAAGAGAGTGGATAAAAGCCTTGGCAACACTTAAAGCAAAGAACTGGAGAGCTTATCACAATTTGCAAGTATTCTACTGGCCAGGTGCTGTGTTCTGAGGAGGGATTTGTCAATATATCTTATTAAGGCTGATCTAGGAAGTGACATGAGCTGCCTGGGAGCTGAGTTGCAGCACTATAAACTGCAGAAGAAAACTCTACCTGAGCAACTTCAAGGACAGTCTTGCACCCAAAACTGCCTCATAAGCTCAGCTTGGAGAACAATGTCCTATCTTTAGAAAGAAAGATGTTATGTAGGATATAAGATTTTCAAAGGAATTAAGATATCTTGGGGGAAATTTTTTGGTTGTGGTGATTAAAGAAAAATTAGCCTGTAGTTTATAATCTGATCTCTGGGCTTTTCTTTTAGATAAATGAAAATATAAAACCGTACTATAAATGTCACACTAAGAGGGGAAGAGAGTTGGGAGAAGAGAATGTGGGAGAACACAGTTGTTGATTTCAACCTCTAATGATTCTCACACATGATGCCATTACTCATTGCTGTTTTTCAACACAAAAAGCCCACAAGATTTCAGCTTCCCATTCTTAAGAACTTAGCTAATATTCTTTAGTTAAATTGAAAAGGAAAAAGAAATTCATATCAGAGGGTTTTGTATTGTTTATAGCATTTATTGCTCTGAATTCTTCCTTGTTCAGTATAGATCCTAGATAATTATTTTGGGATACATAGATTTAGAATTTATACTCATAATTTATATTTGCTACTAATATTTTAGTGATTATAATATTTGGCAAATTAAAATTCTCCATTCCCTCCTCATTCATAGTTGACCATTATTCTTACATGTTTGTATGCTTCAAATATACAGACATAATGATTGTGATGATAATGCCATCCAAACCCTCACTGGGTAGATCCAGGTCCTGGAGTAAATGTTCTCTATAGTTATTCATAAACAATTTTACCATGCCCCCATTTTGTTCTTACTATTACCATCACATATAATAGTATATAAGGGAACAAATTGAGCAAAATTTGCCACATTCCTAACAAGATAGTATCCCTGCAGTTTTTAAGTTCGTCACGATTTTCTTTGACCTACAAGGTTCATCCTCTTTCTGTAGAGGGATAGACCATTTTTCTAACTTTTTTGAATGCCTGCATAGTACGAAGCATGACAGCAGCAAGGCCATAATATAATACAGTGATGAAGCCTGAATGTAACTTGCTCGGTATATATAATGTTATTGCATGTTTGTTTTCAGGATTGACCATTTGGTATTGAGTAGCCAATAGTTATGTTTTTCCCTGAGGAAGATGTTATTACTTGAGTTTCTGGCTGGGTATTCATAATCTGTTACTTATTTCATTGTTATTTCATGTGGCAGGATCAAACAAATTTACTAGATAAAAATTGCTTAAGGTGTAATAAATGTCTTAGTTCCTTGATCATTCTTTGTGATATGGTTATCATGTTAAAGACTTTTACATGGGAACTCACAACAGCACTGACTCTTCATTTTTTTAAAATGAAATTTAACAAAGAAAGATATAATCTTGAGAATACATTTGCAGTGTTTTAATGTTCAACATAAATGGTTGGAGAACAGGACAAAGAGTGTGTCTCACTCAGTACTGCTATAGCAATGGCGTAGACAGGAATTGTTACTTTTTTAAACAGATAAAAAAAAATATTCTAACCTCTAAGGTTTATATGGTTTTCTTGTGCCTCATAGGAACAAACCACATTTCTTGAGTTCATTCGATGTGTATATGCACACATCCATCAGTGTTTGTGTTTACAGGCATACGTGGTAGGCTTATTTATTTTTAGATGTAGAATGCTTTTGAGTGTGAATGTGTTTAAACATGAATCAGAAATAAAGGAGTATGACAGATTTCTAGAAGGCAATATTTAATTTTGCTTTTAAAATGAGTTCTCACCATTTTTCATTTGTTGAAAATGATTCATATAATTTCCCAAAGGTAAGTAGTGAGAAATAGATAATATTGAAAAGTTTATTCTGTGTTTTTCTCCTTTGATGAGAATTATGAACATGAAATGAAAAGTTGTTTCAGCTAGTTCTAGCAGCATTTAGCAATGTATGAAGAAAGGTCCAGAGTGAAAAATAAACAAATATACTATTAAAAATTCAGGAAGTACATTTTTCTTTCAGCTTCCAGCCTGACAGAAATAGGAAAACACATTTATAATTGGATCAGAGGGACTGTGGCTGCTCTTTCTCTTTCACCTCCAAGCATTGTAGACTCACTCTTATTCCATAAGAGAAGAAAAGGGAAACAGGATATAAGAATGAAGAAATAAAAACAAATAACAGTGACTTGAGGAGGAACTCTGATCAGATATCTTCTTCTTTGCGAGAAAATGTGTCTTTACTTATTTATTTGTGGAGAAAGTTCTGTCTAGGTGAAAGGACATTTATTATTTACCAGTGCATTTTCACTGGGCTTAATAACTATAGTAGCAAGTATCATCAAAAATGGAAAAATAGGTTAGATAAATATTATTTATTATAGCACTCATTGTTTTTCTTTGGATATTAATGAAAGATCAATTTCAGTGCTGTTCTACCTACCTTTTAGTTAGGATCCATACCTTTATTTTCTTTCATTTTATATTTTTATTCAATAGTAATTTATTTAATTTAATTACCATTTGTCATCTCATTTTGTAGAGAAGCTTGTGTTCTTTCTTATATCTGAAAATTTTAAATTGTTTGTTATATAATTATCATGAATAATGGCTAAACATTTAAAAGATATAAATCTAAGTTTTTATTTATCATTTAATGTAATAAATGTTGTACTGAGCTTATGAAGACTGGCATTTTGCTGCCTGGCAAAATGTGTGAGAAAGGTAGAAAGCAAGGCCACAGAAGATGCTCCTTAAAATATTGCAGCATTTCACCCAAGTTCATTCATCCACATGGCCAGACTGTGGTTCAAACATTAATTTCTTCTTTCCACATTAGGACTAGATATATTCAGTGAGCTGAGAAAACACATGGATGTTGGCAGAACACAGACTGGAAGCTTGAAGAATTTCATCTCATCAGGGAATGACACGGGGATTATGTTTAAAGAAATTCCTTCTCTAAAAATTACTGGAGAGGATACCAGAAAATGGAAGAATCTCCCATGCTCATGGATGGATTGGCAGGATCAATATAGTAAAAATGGCAATTCTTCCAAAGGCAATATATAGATTCAATGCAATCCCCATTAAAATCTCAACAAAATTCTTCATAGAACTTGAGAGAATAATAACTAACTTTATATGGAAGAACAGAAAGTCCAGGATAGCCAAAACAATCCTATACAACAAAGGAACTTCCGGAGGCATTACCATCCCTGACTTCAAACTCTATTACAAAGCTACAGTATTGAAAACAGCTTGGTATTGGCATAAAAACAGAGACACTGACCAATGGAATCGAATTGAAGATCCGGATATTAATCCACAAACCTATGAAAACCTCATTTTTGACAAAGAAGCTAAAAGTATACGATGGAAGAATGAAAGCATCTTTTTTTTTATTGTTAAAAGAAAAATTTACATTTACTCACCTTGTTCCCGGCCCTCCCACTCCCCCACTACCCCACTGCCCTCCCCCTGCTTCCTTAAGATGGTGCAGGATACCCTGTCCTATGGGAAGCCCAAGGCCCTCCCCCCTCCATCTCAGTCAATTAGCTTAATTCTTATGCAATCAATAAATTGGCCAAGTCATGAGAAGAAAGTAACTAAGTACATTTATCTAATCTTCAACCCAATCGAAGATCTGAGAAGGGAAATAACATTACCTGAGTGATTAGGAAGTGCAATCAAACAACTTCCAAAATATGTAACAAGTCACAGAGACAGCTGGCTACCTGGCCAATCACCCAAAGTCACATTTGCAGTGTTGAAGCAACCACCTTTGGCTAAGGCCTAGAATAACTGACAGATTATTTTTAAAGGCAAGAAAATTTTCAAAACCATCTTACCCTGTCTTGGCAGGATTTGACAGTTCTGCTTATCCATTTCCAGCTTTTATGTATTTTGTCAGTAGTTGAGGTATGGGCAGTTCCTTGCCCAGAGGCCGGTTTTGCCAAGAAGAGGACAAGCTCCAATTGGAAAGCATCTTTAACAAATGGTGCTGGCACAATTGGATGTCGACCTGTAGGAGAATGAAAATCAATCCTTATCTATCACCATGCACAAAACTTAAGGGAAAGCATCTTCAAAAAATAGTGCTGAGATAACTTCGTGTTCATATGCAGAAGGAAAAATTAGACCTGTACCTATCACTTTGCATAAACCAGATCCAAATGGACCAAAGATCTTAACCTGAGACACAGAAACCTCTAGAAGAAAACATAGGAACTATCCTATATGATAAAAATGTAGAAAAGAACTTCCTGTAGATCCCTTTGACCAAGAATTAAGGTCCACATTTAACTAAAGGAACTACATAAAGCTAAAAAGTTTCTACATATCTAAAGAAACAACCAAATGAGTAAAGAGGAATACCACAGAATGATATTATCAGAACTATGAAAGTGACTCAAAAAAAACTAAGAGTCAAAAGCAAATCAAAACAAAATTACTATTCAGAAAATGACTCTGGGGACAGTTATCAAAGGTGGATTAAAAATATCTTATAAATGTACATCATTAATTTTAATTAGGGAAATAAAAATCAGGACAACTTTAAGATTTAACCAAACGTACTGCAGTGAAACCATTGACCATCAAAGACTATTGAAATTGATGGGAGACCCACAAATGAACAATATGTGGAGAGAGAGAGACTTTGGAGCATTCAGTCATCATAAACAGAGGTCTTCATCAGCTCTTTCCCTCAGGACTCAGAGATCTATACGGAAAATGACGTGGAAAGACTGCAATATCCAAAAGGGATTGACCTGACACTGGTACTCGAAGTAACAGCATTTTCAGACACAACAGAATTGATGCACGTATGAACTTACAGGATTGTCACAGCATAAAGACACAAAACAACCCCACACCAGTTTGATTAAAAGGGGTTATTTATTGGAGAGGAAAAAGCTTACAGAACACCGTCCTATACTGCAGTCCTTTCGTTGAAAACAGGAAACAGAGAGTCTAGCAGTCGGAAAGGGAACCAGAAGCAAGAGAAAGCAAAGGGCTCCTGCTGCTCTTTTAAATTGAATGAAACCACGCCCCAGTGGGCTGGTATCTTTAACGCTATTGGCTGAAGGTTCAAGCCAGATGTTGTCTTAAAACTGAGACAGGAACAAGAACAAGCTTTTACTCCAACTTAAGAAGTTACTGCAATTGGTACCTGTTGGCAAAAGAAACTCAGTTCTCTCCAAAGCACTGCCCAGGGAAGTCTTCATGTTCAGGAGTAGCTGGCCAGCACAAAATACACTCTGTCATTTTTATAGACTTGTTTACTTTTGCTTTGTTTCTGCATTTTTGACTTATTGATCCAACCACAAATCTAGCTATAACCTGATTTTGATTTCCATTTATTTTTGTTTTTGTAGTCTTTGTTTATGCACTTCTTTTAGGTTATTTTGTTTGTATTAAAGAGAGAAAGGAAATAAAGAACATAAAGTTGGGTATGTAGGCAGATGGGGAGTATCTGGGAGGATTTGGGTGAGGAGAAACATAACCAAAATGTATTATGTGAAAGCCTTTTTTTCTATTAAAAAACAAACAAAAAGTGTAATGCTTAAAAAAAAACAAAACTCTGGTTTGAGTTGTGTTGTTCAAAGCTAAACAACAATATATCTAGTTGTAATATATAGCAATTCCCATTTATTAACATATAATTAATATCAGTTATTGTTTTCTATGCTGGAATACAAAGATGCATATGGGAGCTCTATGTCTTAGCAGGGACTGTAGTTTACACAAAACTTAAGGTCTTCCTCCAAACTGTGTTGCTCTAAGATGCTATCATTTAAATGATACAGTGGCTAATGACTTATGAACAAGGCATGCCTAATAAGTGAATTTACGCTTCTTTATGCTTTGTGATTTTTAATAACATTTCAGAAACTTATTTTAGACATGAATTCTCATAGACATATTAATTATATGCTAATGTTTTCTTTTAATTGGTAGTTCTATGATTCTGATAGATTTTTAATATTTATTATTTAATGAGCATAAAAAGTCTCAGATTTAGCTAGGAAATTTTCATAGCTTTATAGTTTCAGCTGAATTTGCTGTCCATTTTAGTTTTCCTCTATGCTATTATGGTACCTGCCTCAAAGGTATTAAATGGTTTTATTCTCTCACTAAGAAACAAAAGCTGCAGACTTTGATTTCATTGGGTAATTATGTTTCCTTCCTTTCACTGAGACAGTATAAGCTTGATCTGTGTGTTTTGAATTAGAAGTAGGTATTTAAAAAAGAGCTATTAACTTCTAAGGAATAGAAAATTCCATGGATAATAGACTGCTACAACCATTATAATCTCATGTTTGTCAACTGCACTAATTAAATTCACTTATAACATCATTGTTTATATATCTTGTAATAATGCAGACATAAAGAGAAAGAATAACATAACATGAATTATTTGCATTTTAGAAACATGTACATCAGGGCCTAATTAATAACAGGATAAATTATTTCTGTTTTTTTGAATCTTCATCTGTGTAATATATAAAACTTTCATGAATTTATTAAGTAAGTCTTTAAAACTGTAATCAATTGAAGCTTTTAAAAGCAAACATACAGACATGCACAGATATTTGTGCATAAATTTGTAAGCTTAGGCTGTTTCCATGTAATATTATTTCTTTACCGTTTGTCCTTTCATCACTGTCTTATTATTCTCTCTGTGTTAGCAAGTGCATTAAAAAATATAGTAGCAATAAGACTATTGCTTTCCTGATTAGAGTCATTCAGTTCTTTTCAATGATGTATTTGAAACACATAAACAAGCCAAACAAGGTTTCTAATCTATGTATTTCCAAAAGACTTTATTAGGTTTCAAATTCACTCTTGAATAGTATACAGTTTCTATAGCAACTGTGTCAGAAAGCATAGCAGTAGTTTTACATAGCTGAACAAGAAAGAGTTACTCCATAGATAGTCAAATGCATTTTTAAAACTAGATAATAACCTGTCCTCTAGTGAGAAGTAATCATATAGTATAAAATCAACAGAACTTCAGGAATACATACAATAGAATAATTACATCACATCTACTCAATGTATACGTTTACATGTCAGTTCATTTACAAAGAAGTTAGATACAGAATTTATTGCTATTATTTGAGATAACGACTTTTATTATACCTAGAATTTATTGATTTTTTTTCATAAGAGTGTATCATGTATTACATGTTAAGGACTATAAAGTCTTGATGTTTTGGGAAATATCTGTAGAATCTATATACACTCTATTATCATCTCAATTTAATATGAATTTGTTCTAAAACATGACATACACTATTGAAAAGTCAAATTGATGAGAATAAATTAGAGGTATGTCCTCAGCTACATACGGGGCATAGCTATCATAAGTTTCAGGCTCAAGTAACAGCACAGAGAAGAAATTCAGAAGATGCTAAGAGCCGAAGGATACTGAAGGGTACTATGAAAACTTCTTTCTGGATATGAACACATGCAATTGTGTCAGTCCACAAACATGCACACACACACACACACACACACTCACACACTCACACACACACACACACACTACAGGTTGTTAAGAAGAAAGATGGTCAGTAGAAAATGAGTATGATGTAAGAGGGTAATGGAAGAAGAATGATCACACAATTGTTACATAATCACCAAACAATCCTAAAAGAGATAAAATAAGCAATATTACATGTAATGTTCAAGTTTTCTTCCTTTATCAAGGGAAAGTGTAAATGATCCAGGACTCTTCACTGGCATGGTAGGAAAGGAAGAAATGGATATAGTAATTAAAAAAGAAGATGTTCCCATATGAACATCCTAGAATATTAAGCAGTCAATAAGTATCTACTGAACCACCTTGAAATAAACAGAAAAAAATGAAGAATCTTGGGGAAGAGACAAGATTCTCTGATGGTAAGGAATGCTGCGATGAAGAAATAAACATTATGGAGGCAGCAAGAGATAGAGGAGGAAAAAAATCATGTTGAGTGAATTAGGAAATTACTTTTTGGCCAATTCCTACTGAATAATTTTAATATTAAAAACTCTGTGGTCTAAAAAAAGTTGCTTAAAACTCCTTTCATATAACTTTAAATAAAACAAAGTGAACCCAATGAGAAAAAAAAACAAAAAAATAAGCTCTGGAAGTGCAGAAATTCTAAACTTTTGTATATTAAATTTAATATATATTTTCATCCAATGGAATCTGTGCAGTTGTAAATTAAGGTCAATTCAAAATATATGCATATATTTTGTTATAGGTGTAGCGACTGTGTTAAGCACTGTAGTATAATTACAATGTGGAACAAATGATCTATAGTGTTTATCAATGTTGGACGAATTACAGAATATTTGATTTAACATTAGAATTGCAATTATTACATTTTATAATATTAACACAAGTAAAAAGAAATATATAATAAATTATATTAATATATAATATCACACAATTGTAACATAATATTTAGATATATACATGTATACATAAATATACACATACATTTATACATACATGAAGGAAAGCCTATATAAAACATAATAGCCAAATATAAATTAAAATCAATTTCATGAATTCCGGATATTTTTCTCTGTTTTATGACATAAAATATCATGTCCTGCCAGTGTACATATTATTATTCTTTTTGTCATACCATGGAGTTAGTAACCATCTCCAGTTTTGTGGGCTTTTGCTTCTGGGGCCTCAATTTTCCTAAACTAATTCTCATGTGAGTGGTAAAATTAACTAGTGATTCTGAGCTCAATATTTTTATTTTTTATAGTACTTATCTTTTAATTTCTGCACTATATATTAATTTATTAGGATTAACCACTTTGTGCATTTGAGGAAACTGAATCTTTCAAAGCATGAAGTTATTTTAACTGTCAATTTATTTATTTCCTATCAATTAGTTGAAATGATCAGTAATGATTAATCCCCCTTTCTTTCAGAATCTGCACTTTTTTCTTTTTTCTTCTGTAATTATTTATTCTAGCTAAAGTTTATCAATTTTGTAAAACTTTATCTTTTTAAACTTTAAATATTATTTTCATTTTAACAAATTGGTTGGGACACCCATTTTCCCTAGGGTTATAAACAGTAAATACATAAATAATAATTTCTTCATGCCCCTACGAAGTTATCAAGATCCATAATGAGATATAATGAAACCACTTGTAACTTAAATTTAGATTAAAACTGAGAATAGAAAAAGCATAAACCTCAGTTTACATTTAACAGAAGAATAAAAGAAAAGATTGTGTGAAAGGGGGTTATTGAAGTATAAATGGCAATACTCTATTCAAGGTAGATATGGTTTTACTGTGAAGTCTTTGGTCTGGTGGATCAGAATGACAGCTATTGGAGAACTTCAGGAGGGGAGAGGTTTGAACACTCTAAGGTCAGATGCAGCAGCCTTGGAGAGGTGTTGCTGAGAAGAGGAAGGGGAAGAACCTAGAAGTAAATATCCCTGCGAGCCTTAATAGTGAACAGATAGAAGGAAAAGGGCAATGGAGAACGAGGATCTCACAGGAAATTTAAAACATCACATTAGATGGCACACCTATTCCTGAAAGGGCCACCATTCCTTAAAGACATTATTTCTCTGTAGCAATGAAGAGTGCACTTGAACTAAGAAACCCAGTGATTCAATCCCTCCAAAAGACCATTTGCTCTTTCTGATATAGGAAAATCCAAAACACTTTAGAATGAACAGAAAGTCAGATATCCTCCTTGTCTTCTCTATCAAGTACTGTTTGTTTCCCTACTCCTCTTGTGGCTTCAAATGTATTGTCAGAGAACCTGCATCATCCTATGCAGTGATTATGTTGAGCTAATGATTAAACTCTAGAAAGGAAAAAAAAAACTGCTCTTAAATTTGTAAAACTTTCTAAACAATAAATATTTAATTTTTCATTAAGTGAATTATAGTCTATTTTTGGTTTAATCTACTCATTAAGATATAATTATACCTGGGATCCCCTCTAGGGACAAGTCTCTTGCAAATCTTAAAATCACTCCCGTTAATGTAGATATCTTATTCCCTTATCCAATATCCACCCTTCCTCCATCTCCACCCTCCCACAATCCCAGGCTCTCCCCGGTTTTTCCTTTCTCCCTTCTACCCCCTCCCTTTCCCTTACCCCCTCCCCCAATCCCTACCAATACCCCCATCCCCACATCCGTGCTTCTAACTTTTGTCTGATAATTTTGTTTGCTTCCGACTTCCAGGAAAGTCTATATAAGGGTTCACCTTGCTATTTGGCATCTGCAGGCTTGTAAGCTATACGCTTAATGTCCTTTGTTAATGGCTAAGGTCCACTAATGGACATACCGTACTCATCTTTTTGGGTTTGGGATATCTCACTAAGGATAGAGTTTTCTATTTCCTGACTGAGAAGCCAATAATAATGGCACTGGAACCTATCTCTTCTGCATGTATTGGCTTTTTGGGAACTTATTCTATATGGATGCACATCTTCTTAGACCGAGATGGAGGGGGGAGGGCCTTGGGCTTCCCATAGGGCAGGGTATCCTGCCCCATCTTAAGGAAGCAGGGGGAGGGCTGTGGGGTAGGGGGGAGCGGGAGGGCAGGGAACAAGGGAAATAAATGTAAATTTTTCTCGTAATAAAAAAATTAGTTAAAAAAAGATATAATTATAGACATAAAATAAATATTTGTCACTGTGTTTCTAGTGTGACCATAAGCCATGGGACATTTCCTATGATCTGAAACCTTTAATTTAAAATCATCCTTATTATCAAGAGAATAATGTTCTGCTTTGACCTTTTAACATTTTTGCCATTATTATTTTTTTTCGTGTTGTATCAAGATGTGTATCTTCTCTAGACTCTGTGACAAATTTTACTTTGCATATTTGATTATTATTCATTGAGGGTGATTTATTCTTATTTTTTCTTTATTCCAATTGTGTTGAATTGGGCAGGAGTTTCCCAATTTGTTTACCACATTATCAGTGATAGGCATTTGGCTCAATACCAGTTTGGAGATATGAATCCATCATGGATATTAATGTGCAAGTGTTGGAGTGGTTATTTAGTTTAGCTTAAGGAAATTCTTGTGAGGTGAAATGCTAGGCTATTTGACAAGTATATGCTTAATTCCAAGAGAAACTTTTAAACTACCTTCCAAATTGATTGTGAAACACTGCATATTCTCAGCAATAATATCTAGGACTGTCCATTCTAAAAGGATTTTTAAAAAGTATGTATTTAACTTCTTAATGGTTAATATGTGCATCATTTATACTTGAACTTGACTCATCTAGTGATGATGTCCATGTCCAGGAGCACTGGACAGGTCTTGACTTACTTTTCAAATGCTGGTAACTTTCTATATCATGTGATTGATAGATTTGCATAGATATCTTTGAAGATAATTCCTCCCAACAGTTGAAAAGTTTAAAAATAATAAATGGTAGTGTGTAGGGTTTTGCTAAGTAATTTTTCTTTTACTATACCGATACAGCTGTAGTTCCTCTTAGTTGCTGTCATGTTGCTAGACTTATTCATTTCTATGAGTTACACCAACTGTCCTTCAGAAATCATAGCAAGTAAGCACACATATCCATACATTTGCTTACTTGCTATGATTTCTGAAGGACTCATGACGATGTTCTAACAGCTGGTAGATGTATACCTTTAAGAATCCATTGTGATGTCATGTTATGTGAGGTCAGTGTTTCTAGGACCTAAGCATTTCTTCCCACAGTGTTTAGTTAAGGAGAGAGATCCTGATATTCTTAAAGTAGAATTTTGGCATCATGCTGCTTAGTTTCAAACTAAAGCCCCTGGAAAGATAGGACATCAGTTAAGGAATTGCCTCTAGAGATTGTCCTATGGGTATTTCTGAAGGGCATTTCTTTGACTAATAATTATGTGAGAAAGCCAGGACCACAGTAGGTGTTGGTACCTCTGGTCAGTTGGTACTGGTTGTATAAAAATGAAAGCCATGTATGCTTTGTGGGACAAACCAGTATGTATCATCTCTCCATATTCTCTTCTTCAGTCCCTGCATTCAGATTCATAATTGAGCACAGGTTCTATGTTTCCTCAGTGGTTGAATTATATAATCAAATAAACCCTTTCTTCTGTATGTTGTTTTTGATCCCTGAGGTTTGTTTGTTTGTTTTCCCACAGCAGAAAAAAAAAGTTTAAAATAGAAATTGATACCAGAAAATTGGCTATTGATGTGACAGACCTGACAATGTTGCGTTGGTAAAAACTGTAAAGTTTAAATTTTTGGGTTGGAAAAGTGATTGAGTGTTCTGTTATAGAGGGATGTTTACTGTAATATAATATATAATATATACTGTGATATATAATGTATATTTTTAATATATACCATGACATGATGTGATAGCTAATGTATGTGCTGTGGCAACTTGGAGTATAAGAGCATTGATAGAAATGCAAACAGTACAACCTTGGCATGTGAACTTTCAGAGGGAATGAAAGTCTCTACCAGGGATGCTATTGTGCAATATTTAAATTAAGAATTCGTGGTTTGCCCTTAGCAAGGGCTGAAGAAGAATCTGTAACGAACAAGATCACAAAAAAAGAAAGCTTTAAATTACTGGAACAGTTGATACTGGTGTTGAAAAATTAGCTATGATTAAGATGAAGCCAGCATTGTTGTAGTGAAATCTTCTGAGAAGTATTTCCTAAGGATCAGTGTATGGAAGGTGTGACCTAACGGTTGTGTTTTAAGCTGAGAGTCAAACTTGGTGTTGCTTAATAGTTCCCCATGTGGGACTTGATTTGGCAAAAATAAAAGCTCAAGTTTAAAAGGGTTATGGACAAAAGTTGAGACTTGGTAGTGTGAGCCAGAGTCAGGCTCCCTAATGAAATTGCATGGCAATCTATTGATAAAGATGTAGCCTCCAGATGCAGTGAAGACTCTAGGATTGAAGGGATCATAGAGAAAAACTGAGGCTTGCATGGGACAGTCCCGGAGGGCACTGCTGAAGGTTAAGTTGTGGTTCCAGTTGAGTCCAACATATTGGTGACACCAGGACTGTGTGATATCCACCAAGGACAGGAGCATATGTGAATTGGAGCTGTACTGAGCCTTCAAGAGAAGAAGTATATGTTAGGGATGACTGAGATAGAGCAGTTTTCTGAAAGTTCTCTGGAGCCCCAAAGATGATGAGTCTCCAATGTCATATTATGATCTGTTTAGCATTTTGTAGTTTGGCTTTCTTTGATCTGATTATAATTTTGCCCTGAATCTTTCCTTTTAGAATAAGAAAGTGTAATTTATTTTGAGTTTACAGGGGCCAACAGTTGAGTGAAATTGGATATTTTAAAAAGACATTGCACATTTAGGTATTAAAAATGTTAAAGACTGTGGGACTTTCAAAAGCTAAACCATGTATTTATTATGATATTCATACTAACATGAGATCTTGGGAACCAACAAGAGAGAAAAGATTATGACTTAAGAGGAATGTACTTATGTGTCAAGGTGACAAGGAATCAGATGTGCTGGTTAGCCTTTTGTGAATTTTATACACGCTAGAGCAGTCATGGTGTGAGATCCTCAACAGAGAAATTATCTTATAAGATAGGCATGTAGACATGTAGGAGAGAGTTTTTTCTTAATTAGTAATTGATATGAGAGAATTTAGAACACTTTGGGTGATGGCAACCCTGGTGCAATATTCCTGACTTATGTAACACAGAAAGCTGATCAAGCAATGTAAGGGAAGAAGTAAAGAGTGTTCTAACATGATCTCTGCTTTAGTTTCTGACTCAAAGTTCCTGTTTGATTTCCTGTCCTGACTTCCCTCAATGATAGACTCTAACAAGTAATATGTATTAAAAACGTTCCTTCAGAAGTTGAGTTTAATCCCTGTTATAGCAAGAATCAACTCTGTCAGCTCCCAAATATTACTCATATCTATATATACTGTAAGTCATTTTAACAACCATTTCTACAGTTTCCTCCTGTCCTAAAATATTTGGGCATAAATGTAGACTCTTTTCCTCCTCCTTTTCTTTGCTCACTATCTAGCTTTCTCACAGCCCTGCTTTAATATATTATTGTATGTCCTTAATGAGAATTTTACTTCACACACAGTAAACACTATGGATAAAACTTATGACCATTATATTTAAAAATATAGCCTTGAAAATATAAGTGTACCATTTGTAAAGCCTATGACAATTCTCTAGTTTTAAAATGAGTACCAGATTGTTGTGGGAGTTCCTTCTGTATATGTGTTGCTTTTACTGGTTAATGAAAATAATCTGCCTTGGCCTGTGGTAGGGTAGAATAGAGCTAGGCAGGTAAACCTAAATTGAATGCCTGGAGAAAGAAGACAGAAAAAGAGATACCATGTAGCCAGAACATTGCAGATAAGCCACAACCACATGTCAATATACAGATTAATAGATATGTGTTAAATTAAGATGTAAGTGTGAGCTAGAAATATACTTAAAGCTATTGGCCAAGCAGTGATTTAAATAATATAGTTTCTGAGTGATTATTTGTGTCTGCGCAGCCGAGAACAAATGAATGGCCTCCTACTAACCTGATTACAGTAATCTATTGAATACAGTGTTATAAGGACAACTTTGTGAAGGTCTACGCAAACCCAGAGGTTGGTGTGAGACAAGAAGGAAATCTGGTTTAACCAGACTCAGTAGCAAGTGTTGGTTCAACTGCTAGAGTTTAACTCCAGACAGTTTATTTTCAGCATATTTAAGTACAGTACAATTCTGGTAAAAAAGTTCCTGGCAACAATTATTTCAGTCCCTTGTTCCCAATGAAACTTTAGGCATAACTACATTAAAACTTTCTCTGCAAAGTACTTGTTATCTCTTCCAAAAAGATGGAGTCTATAACTTAAGGGCCTAGGGGAGTATCTGGTTCAGTCTTAGTCATACAGATAGCATAGAGGGTCATCCATCTGCAAGACATGTGACATTTCCCATAAGGATAGGTTTTATTGACCAAGAATGCTCAAGATAAAGGACTGTGAAGGAAAACTCAGGAGCCTCAATGTGGCCTGGTCCTACAGAGAGTCATGGTCCCCAGGCTATTAACTACATTCAATCCTAACTTTCTAGGCAAAGAACATGTATACATCTCCTTTGTTGATGAGACAAAACTGTGTGTTTTACATTCTTAGTTTTCCCAATTTTTAATCTGTGAACACTCGTACCATGAGCCTGCTAAGCTACTTAAATAAAACCTATATCTTAATTTCTTTGAGTAAGTTGGTGTTACTCTGAACCCAAACTGTGACAGGAATCCTACATCTTATCCTATGTGTTTGCTTTGTGGTTTGCACCCATAGCAATATATTGGCTTTTATGAGTGGTTCTTGTCAGAGTCAGTCTCCAATGAGGTAAGATCAAGTTTTCACAAGAAAAATGACAGAGACAAATGCACCAAACTCACATAATAACTAGCTGAAAAAACATTAGTTTGTTCACAAGGGTTCCAGCTCCATGGCTCAAATACCTCCCCATGTCATCACCTCTCATAACAAGGTTCAGAGAAAGTAAAGTACTGATATCTGAATTTAAGGCATGTAGTGAAACATTAGTATGTGCTAATATGAATCTCAAAGTTGTTATTATTGCCAATCGTTATTTCATGTCTACACAATGATTTAATGTCCACTGACCCTTGCATACTTTTCAGCCCCAAACACCTACAATGTGCATGTGTTACACGCATTATATAAAATATATATGTGTACACATACACAAATACATATTCTTTGTGTATCAACAATAAATAATGTGAATAATGTTGATACTTGATGGCAATATAAAGATTTCTGACTCAAGTCAATTTTTAAAAATTTCATTATATATTCCTTACCCTTGTTTAGGTGTTCTTTATTTTAGAGATAGGTTTTCTCACTATTAAAAAGCACATAATTCAGTGCAGTGGGATAATGCCATTCGATTTCTGCACCTAGCCATCTTTCTTTCCAATCAATCTGCTCACCTTTAGGGACATGGAAATACTCAGTATGCCAACAGCAAAATCCTTTCTTCAAAAATATGATGCTGGGAAAAAATTCAAACTTTTTAACTTAGCTGCAAAACTATTTTGACTGTTTTTAAAGCTTATAAAATATACTGAAATTGAGCTACCTAAGTCAAATTTTCATTAATACACATTATTCAGTTTTGATCATGTGTAAACCACAGTGGGAGGAAGGTCTAATCTCTTTCTAGGCTATAACCTTGAACACTTGTAAACACCTCATAAACATATAGCCAGGACTCCTCTTGGATTATATTCATAAGATTGCAAATATTTACAAATGGACTGCCTGTTTTCCTTAAAGTCCATGAACTTTGACTTTATTTGTGAAAATCATTAAAAATCTTTTGTTCTTATTTTTTCTAATTTTATTAGCCCTGCTGTTCTTTCTTCAACGATTTAAATTTTTTTTCTTTAGTACCACAGTCATTAAAATTACAGGACCATTAGCAAATCCCTGATCCAAATGCTATCCTTGATTAGTTTCCACCGAAGTTTCTTTGTTGTTCTCACCTCTCAAATCATGTTCATAGGTTTTTCAATGAATTTGATTATATTATTATCTATTGAATTTTTTATAAAACAATATATATGAACATGTTTACATATATAGTCATAAGTACTGTATGACAGTACATGCTTTGCAGTCTACATGTTTGCATATCTCAGTAAAATATCTTTCAAATGCTAACTGTCAGCAGGTTTTCAGTTAATTTTTCAATTGTTTATTCTAATTAATCAGTTTCATCTCAAATTTTCCATGAAACAGATTTCCAATAATTCTATAGAGTAAACTTTAGACATAAAGAAATGAATTAATAATAGTGGTGCTATAATTCAAGAACAAACTATATGAGTTCAATTTTCCACACTCTGTAGCACTAACAACAGGAAAAAATGGAAAGGAAAGAAGAAGCCAAGGGAATGAGGGAGAAAGTAAAATAAGAGGATTAAAGGAAGTAGGAAGGATGGAGAAAAGGAAGAAATGCTGACTGAGTTTTCATCTCACCAGGTCCCACAATCATTTAATGCCACATGAACACAGAGAGGTATACATTAATTATAAATTGAATGACCTAGTATCTCAGGCTTCTTACTAACTCTTATAAATTCCATTAGCCCACAATTCTTGTCTGTGTTAGCCATATAGCTTGGTACCTTTTTCAGCGAGGCAGTCACATCTTGGTCACTCTATATCTGGCTTCCTCTCTGTCTGGGTGATGACAGCAGACTGAAACTTCAACCTTCCCATAATTCTTGTTGCCACTCCTCAACTTCTTGCCTGGACATTGTTGCCCTGCCTATACTTTATGCCTGACTACTGGCCAATCAGCATTTTATTAAAAATAATAAAAGTGACAGGATAAAAGACCAATGTCCCACAGTACTCCCCCCTTTTTTAAAATAAGAACTTTGAATCTAATATCCTTTGTTTAGCTTTTCTTCTGACCATTATCCATAACAACTTGTAACCAACAGTCTAAACAAAGGAAAATATCCATAGTCCATTTTTGAGAATGTGGGCATAGTTTTCTAGGCTACTTCCTGCTGACTTGCGGCACTGATAAACTTATGGGGACTTACAGAAAATTACAATCAAGGAGTGACTGAAGTTTCCTGTGAGGCTTGATCATCTCAGGCAACAGTCTGAATCTGTTCTGGATGTTGAACTATTTCCTTTACCTTGGAGATAAGATCTTTATTTTTATATCAACTGTTTTTAATAGTTAAGCACTTAGTATGAATATGACAATATTGGATTCATAAGGGAAATATGGCAAATATCAAAAAATGCTGTAATAAAAATAAAGTTGACCTTTAAATAAATTTGATAAAAGTCATTTTTATTACAATGATTTTCTAGGATCAAATGACCTGTGTTCATCTATTTTGAGTCATACCTATATAAACAGTTGGATTAATAAACATTATGAACAATAGATACTGTACAAAACCAAATATGTAGGAATAGAAACCTTGATTATTCTAAAGCAACATTTTGATTATTTTTTAAGAAATTTACCTCTTTTATTTTATTATTTTTGGCAACAACTTTCCAACTGAAAATACATAATTTTAAGATTTATAAGTTATCGTTTTTATTAGGCACTTAGGTTTCAGTTTGAGGATTAAAAAAAAAATAAGTCAGTCTTTCTGTGAAACAAATCTGTAGATCAATGTGAAACTCTCACGAAGTGATAAAGGCAGATCGATGACCCCATTCATCACCATGACACATGACTTGGTGTTGAGGTCAAGAGACCCTCCATAAAGGCTTTACAAATGACTATTAAAGTTCTCTTTTTAACTAAGTGTTGACCAACAGGCTTCAGGGAGAACAAAAGAGGAAAAAAATGTAAAAACTGAATGAAATACACATAATAATGATAGAAATCATGTGGAAGTCTCTCCCTCACAAACACATTATGTTAAAAGACACGAGTATTTTTCTACAAAACTCTTCTAAAAGTTTATATGGAAATTATTTCTGCTATAAAAATGTCTTCTCATTTTCTGTAAAGTAATGATTTTTACTCAATACCTCTCTTTCATGAACTTTTTTTTTGCTACAGAAATCATTGGAAAAAAAAACTATGTCTTAATCATCATTCTTATACTTTAGTGGAAAAGGGTTTCTTATTCTCACCACAGCAGTGTGTGTCCTAAGAGATCCCATTTGTGTTCCTCTCTGGTGCTCTCCTGCTGTGCTTAGAGTACTGCTGCTGCCTGTAGTCTCAAGAGCATTCTCCAGCTCCGCTAGTTGTTATGCATTATAATGTGACTTCTCACATCAGTGACAAATGCAAACTTGAAGTGGTGAACTGCAGTTTTGTACTTTGCAGTGCTTTCCTGTTATTTTTTAATTATTTGAGATTATAATATAATTATATGTTTTCCCCATTCTATTTCCCCTCTCCAAGACCCCAGCGTGTTTTTTAAAGTAATGATCATTTAATAAAACTTTGAATATTTGAAGAAAAGTTTGAATGTTAATAGGCCTAATAAAATCCACATTTTCTCTTTCGCATGAGTTTGTACTCTCCTTTAAGCCTGGTGCCACCTTTCTTCCACATGAACTCAAGTTGAGCAGCTGTTGCCCCAGGAGGGATTTCTGCACCAATTTTCTAACTAAAGGAATTGTTTCTATTTAAGTCTCTGACTGACTATGTTAGGCTATGGAATGTACATTTTTTTTTATCCAAATCATGCTTTTTCTCTAATGAGTCCTTACCCAGCTTTTGGTTGTTTTTTGAAGAATTCCTTGTCCATTTCTAAAGTCTAATAATCACTTCTGGCAACCTGGCTATTTCTTTTTTTTTACTTAAAAGATAAATTTGGAAGTTGGAAGACTTATTGAGTTCTGCTAAGTCTCAATTTCCCAGCTTATAATTAAATCCATTAAGAAGATGAAGCCTATTTTGTGTTAATATATATACCTGTCTCTTTACTATGAGTCTTTGGACAGGCTATTTCTTATAATCTTATAAACTTTTGTTTTAGCCATTAAAGGAGACACTTTAAAATGTTCAGATAGAAATTCATTCAAAGTATTTTGTATTTCACAGATCTGGACACTCAGGTAAATATCTTTTTCTACAAAATATTTTACACTCACAGAAAACAAGCAAGAAAATACTTCATTTAATTTCATTCAATCACATTGCAACAAATATCCTAATCAAATGAGTTAAATATTTTTCCACTAATTTTCAGACAAATAATTCTGGGGTGGGGTGGTTTATCACATAGGTATCACTTTGGTAACAGAAATTTGCATCTGACTTAGCAGTAATTCTTATACACTATGAAATTAAACCAAATTTTAGAGAATATATGCTACTTCATGAAAATGGTAGTTTCAGTACTTAGTAAATGAAATCCATGGGGGTTATAAAAGCAGATCTGGAAAAATAAAGCCTACAGAGCTTAGTAGTTAAGAGCCATGAATTCTTTCATGCTGGGACTCTGCATCCATTCAAATGCAAAATACATGGTTACTAAAGGTCATGGAACAAATCATATGTGTACAGATTTGAGATCAATTGGTGGAGTAAACATTAAGACAACATTTTAATTGTTTCTATAATGATGTGGGATCACTGTATATATGTATATGTATATACATATACATATATATCTCTTCTATATATGTGTTGCTTTTACTGGATAATGAGTAAATCTGTTTCAGCCAATGGCTTAGCAGATTAAAGTCAGACAGGAGAGAGTAGAAGGAGTCAAATGGATGCCATGTAGCTGCCAAAGGAGAAAGATACCAGAACAGAATCTTACCCTGTAAGCTTCAACCTCATGGTGATACACAGATTAATAGAAATGGATTAATTTAAGAATTAAGAGATAGCAAGGAATACTCTAGAGTCATTGGACAAAGGATATTGTAATTAATATAGTTTCTGTGTGATTATTTGTATCTGGATGGCTGGGAATTGAACTAGTAGTTTCCATTTACAAAATGGCTTCCAACATCTTGGGCATGGATCTACAGGAGACCTAGAAAAAGCTTAAGAATTAAAACAGAGCTTCAAGGCCCATGAAAACAGGAGCCATGCTCAACTTCTTGGTAGACACATATTTTCTGACAGGCTCTGTTTGCCCTCAGCTAACAGAGATGTGGCTCCTTTAAGAGAAGACTTCCTGCCTCAGCATTAGCAGCAAAAATTTGCATGTTTTCTGTAAGAGACAGAGGCTCTGGCTCTTTTGGGAGGCCAAGCACTTGAATGGGGTCTTTGAATCAAGTGCTACAAGTTGCTTAATAGTGACTTAGATCTGTTGCATCCCTGGAGCTGGGGCAATAGGCATGGATCATAGAGCTGGCAGTAAATGTATCTTTACCATAGTAAAAGGCCATGAGAGGCTGAGCCAACATTCAGGGCCACTGCAACCAAACTGTTTACCATTTTACAAGTACTCCTGTTCCGAAAATGATTGCAGTTATATAATAAAGACAGATTCAGACAGAAATAAACTTCTGAACAGGTTATAGTGTATTAAAATGTACATAGGTTTGTAAGAGAAGTAAAAGGGAATAGACTACTAAAAAGAAATAAATAATTTTAAGAAATAAAATCAAGTCTTTAAAGAGACAGTCATAAATTAAATAAATATAAGATATTTAAAGATGGAATAAACACAGAGAGTCTGGATATGTATATTAATGTATGTTCTTTGAATTTTTTGACTGCAGAGAGACATTGGATTCTGGGGAATGCTATGTTAAACCAACATAAAGGTATCTTGACTTCAAAATTTGGGTCTAAGGATATGTTGCTTTGGAAAAGAGGTTCTGCTTTTGTTTCAAAAAATTTCAGTTAGATAGATAATCTTTAACAAATAAAGACTTACAGAATATGGCATTTAAAATGTTTTAAGAACTTAGACATTTCTTGACAGTGTGACATGTCTTCTTCTGGCAGCACCAATTACTTCAGAGAGTTTGATGGGCAATGAAGAAACTCATTGTGGAATTTGATTTCAGTGTCACAAGGCTAGCTATTTGGGCAAGAAGCTTATCTTGCCTGGACTGCTTTATGGTATGCTGTATGAACTGGATTTGAGGAACCCACAGAAAAGTGACTCCTGAACTTTGCAAAAGTAGGATGATCATTTAGGGTTCCTGCTTCACAGAAGAAACTGTCTGGCATTCTTCAGGACAGAGAAGAAAGCAACTAATAAACTTTGCCTTTACAAGGCAGAACATATTGCCAAATTTCTTGCTTGGTGAAAAATTCTTCCAGATACTATGGATTTGTAGGCTGAAGATGGATGGTCCAATGTTATAGAAGAGTTTTGGGTGGCTGTCTAGGCAGAGAAAAATCTCTCTCTCAATTCTAGAGTTTTAGAAATTGCTTATAATGAACTTCCTGCTTACTTAGGCAATATTATATCCTTCATGGGTTCTTGAAGAGTTGAGAACAGATAATTAGTTTTCCTTAGTTATGATAAAAGATGAATTAGATATGAAAATTTAGAGTCACAACAAATAATGTAACTATAATTCTTGTTTGATACCTGTTTTGTTATATGTAATTTTACTATGTTAAAGTTAATACCTTCTGTTATATTTAAACAGAAAAGTGGAGATGATGTGGGATGTCCTTCTGTATATGTGTTGCTTTTATTAGATAATGACTATAGCTGTTTTGACCAATGAATTAGCAGAGTAAAGTCATCAGAAAATCTAAATAGAGATATATAGAGTGAGTAGGAAGAGGAGTCAAGGAGACACTATGTAGCTGCTGAAGGAGAAAGATGCCAGGCTGGAACCTTATTAGTAAGCCACAAACTTATGGCAATACACAGATTAATAGAAACAGGTTAGTTTAAGATATTAGAGCTAGCTAGGAATACACCAAAGTTATTAGCCAAAGGGTGTTTTAATTAATATAGTTTCTGTTTGATTATTTGGGCCTGGTTGGCTGGAAAATGAATGAGCAGTATCTGACTACACTAAAGTGCTTCAGGATTTTTATAGAAATGATACTTCCAAATTGGGCATTTACACTCCTAGACATAACTTTAGTCTAGTGTGAATTACAACATATAGATTGGAATTAAACAGTTAACCTGTTGCCACACCTGTAAAACTGATAGTCCTAATGATCCAGAAAAAAGTCTCAACCTTTTGAGAACATCTTTCATGTCAATCTCTCATATGAACTAATTATTATGTGTGTTTCACTAATAAAGCATTGA
>JAQHUG010000151.1:4581032-4593832 GCA_028555095.1 Dicrostonyx torquatus
CTTGAAAAAAAAAGAGATAACAATTTGGTATTCAATACTCTATTGGTGTATTCTTCTCTGTAGAAGGATACTTTTCCCAACTTGCTTTCCATGGTTGCTTGTAGCTCTTTGTGTAGGGAAGACATCATAGGCTATCATTTATTCACTTTGATTCACTGATTATTGGTGTCATCCTTGTTCAACCATGTCTAAGCAGTCATCTTGGTGACTATGGACATAGCTTTTGTCATCACTGAAAAACATATACTTACCATAAACTCCCTAATACCATTGTCTCTTTATTATAGGAGGGGATATTTTAGTCCTCTGGAAGCAGAAGCACAGTGGTGCTAGGAGTTGGTCATGACACAAGAGATTAAATGTGACAACTTAGGTACATACTAAGTGCTTTAGGCAAATACTTCTGATGTATTCCCTTAGTAATTTTTCTGATAAACCATTTGATGTGTTTCAAATTAAGCCTTCAAGAAGATCACAGTTTATAATATTCTATTTAAAACATGAATCAAAAGAATTGTACAATGATAACACCCACCATGAGGACATATTATGTGGCACACTGTGATTGAATATTATCTCTTGCTGCATTGAATGAGCGGGGATTGCATTATTAAGTTGAATTTAAAGAGCTCAGATTTAAAAGCAAAAAACTGAGTTAGAAATACGTTGCTGCAAAAGGAATAACTTAATGTGACTTTCATCTTTTTTTCTGAATAAGTTTAATGTAAGCAGTAATTATTACAAAACACCATGGTGCTCTACTTTTTTCTCAAAAACATCTTAATTCTAGTTCAGATATTGAGCAATATTCAGTCGCTATCATTACTACAATTTTTTGACTGCCAAGAGGCTATTCAAAGGCAGATAAAAAGCTTTTAGTCCCGTTATTAGCTATACTTTAGATTTATTGCAAATGAAATAATAAATTTTTTCACTTCTGATTTCAATATATATTTCTTCCCTCCTAACTTGACAACCATTAATGAAGTTTGTTGTGACAAAACGTGGTTTATTTAGCTTACATTGTCACCATTTTTCAGAAAATACCAAACTATAGAAAATACATTTATTCAAAATATTCCAATCAGACTAAGATGCAAATGCCACAAATTCTCCCCTTTTCTTTACCCTTCTTTTTATATTTTTCTCCTTATTTTTCGCTTCAAAAGGGAAATTATTATGCTAGATTTTAAAATTTCTAAATGTATTATTGAAATTCCAGTGAATATGTGTCTATAAACAGCGACAATTTTGTGCTGTACGTTTTAAAGCAAAGCTCAAAACAAACACCTTCTGCTTTATCAGAGTGATCTTTACACTTGACTGGCACCTACTTCTGTACCTAGGAATCAACAACTCCTCCAGCATTGTACATTTTTGGTTTTGTCATGTATTATCAACTTCCAAACATGGTATTTGAAATATAGCCATGCATGTCTTCTTGTACAAATGTAGACATTTCTTTTGGGCACTGAGTGCAGGTGGAGTTTTACTGTCCCAGCAGTTACTTCCAAATTAACACACAGTGGCTTATATTAATTATAAATGTTCAGCTCTTAGCTCAGGAGTGTTACTAGCTAAGTCTGACATTTAAATTAACCCATTTTTTATTAATCTATGCATTGCCATGTCACTTGTGGGTTTACATGTCCTCTAGCATGTCTTATTTCCTCTGTGTCTCCTGGCAACCCCACTGACTCATCCCTTTGTTCTCCCAGCATTCTCAGTTTGGTTGTCCTGCTTATCCCTCCTGCCTGGCCACTGGTGAGTCATGTCCTTTATTAATCAATGAGAGTACTATATATTCACAGTATAGAGAAAAATTATTCCACAGCAAGTGGAAAGGCAAATAATTTTATTTTTTAAAAAATTAGTCACTTTCACTAAATATATTAACTTGTATATTCACTCAAGAGTCCTCTGTCATAGATTGTCATAGATTCTACAATGAAATTATATTACTTAATAGTATGTTGTGGAGAGTAAGTGAGATTTTAAGCATTCAACATTTTGAAATAGTGTTGGCAGATAACAATTCCCAATGTGCATAAACATTACTGCTGTCTTTGTTACAGAAGATTTTAACAGCTATAATCTTAATACTATTTTTAGTGAATTTTCTAGGTTTTTTTAGAATGAACATTCAAAATTGTGTGAGTATAAAAATGTGATATTATAAATAGAAAACATTAATTTCATGTATAATTTGAAAGGAGTGTAATAAATAGCACTGAGTGGTACCACCTCATGTATGGAATACTGCCCCAGTTTTCTCTTCCTTTTTATTCTGCTCAGAGGAGTATTTTGTGTTTGTGTTTATGTGTTTCCATAAAAATTTTTATTATCAAAAAATAGCTCACATAACTTAAAACTATATTCATAAAACAGTACTTTGTTGTTTTTGATGTTTAATAAGAAGGTGTATTAAAATAGAAAAAGTTGAAATATTGAACATATGTTGAAAAAATACATCATGCTAACTTTCAAAATTTACACACACATGCACAAGCACACGTGCACACACATACATACACACACATGCGGAGTCATATGTGGTGATTCCTATTTGTAGTAATGAGGGGGAGTGGGCTGTGTCCTGCCGCCCAGCTCCTGGCTGCCAGACTAGCTTACACTAGAAATAATTACATAGAAACTGTATTCATTGAAATACCACCTGGCCCATTAGCTCTAGCCTCTTATTGGCTAACTCTCACATATTCATTTAACCCATTTCTAAAAATCTGTGTGTCACCATGATTCATGGCTTATCGTGAAAGATTCAGCGTGTCTGACCTGGCAGCTTCATGGTGGGTGGCTCTCCTTCATTACTACAGGTTGGCACCCAATGTGGGGCTTACTCCACGTAATACCTGAGAGGGCTTAGAAAGGAATTCTAGACACAAATATAGAATTTAGCACAGCTCCTCCTTCCTGCACTTATTGAAGGCAAGAAGTAATAGATTATTACATAAGTGTCCAGCAAATAATACTTTCCTGAGGATATTTGCTTCTTCAAGAATCAACTATAATATTCCTGGGCACTTTACTTCTTTTCATGGAAAAATAGTTTTGTTTTTGTTTCAGTAATAAACTAAAATTTAATAACCCTGCAAGTTCTCTCCTCTGCTTTTTCTGATTATGTGTTTGATTGATTATCTTTATTTATGATAGTCATATGTCTTTGTCAAAATCATCTTCCCCTTGGATTCAATTTAGAAATATCTTCCCATTTTTAATCCTCATTCTATACATTTAAATATTCTTAATTTATCATAATGTCATTTAATAATGTAATCATTATGTAAACCAACAATTCCAGAATTTTCAGTATTTTTCTTTGAATATAATGTTAACTCAAGACTAACATTTCATACATTACTTCCCCATGGAATCACCTCACCAGCTCAATTCACTTGCTCCAATTCCATTTTCATATTATATACATTTTTAGATCAGTGTTAATCTGTGTCTTTTATTCTTATTGCCTTTTGAGTTTATTAAGGTCTTTATCAAATCTATGTTCTTTTATTTAATAATTATATAATTTCAAAAATCTCATTTGTAATTTTAAATCATTGATATATTAAGATATATATATATATTGATATATTGTCAAAGATATAGAGAGAGAGTAAAAATGTGTGCAGGATTGATTTAACTATGGAAATGGAACATCTTAGGTTAGACATGTTAACAGGCATTTACTGTGAATAATAATTGAGGGTACCACAAGGTATTATATGAGGGATAGAATTTGTTTTTCTAGTCTATGTTTTATAAAAGAATTTATACTATAACTTTTCCAATATCACTAGTTATGCAATAAAAGTTATTTTTATCTACTTAATCCAATTAAATAGATTCAAAAGGCCCCCAATGTTGAATGACTCTTCAAATTTCACTTCAAATTCTTTTCTCTCATAATGTTGTCATCATTTAGCATTGGAGCTCCTGATGAATTCCTAAAGAAGCTTTAGTTTGTGACTCAGGCACTGATTATCTACTGGAACAATGCTAATAAAACTGATACAAGCAGATTACGTGTGATTTCAGGTCAAGGAAAAAATAACAATTTTCAAAGCCTCTTATTCCCAGAATGAACATCTGAGCACTTCTTAATGTCTGAATTTATTGTAAAAATGAGCACTATCATCTAAATGAGAGAACGAACTGGTACCACAGATTATTCTTTTACAGTGACTGCACAGGCTTTTCTCAAGTGGTTCTTAAATTCTTTTCCATTTCCTTTTATTTTAACCGTTTTGTGTTAAATCACTAATCACCTAATTTCCAAAAGCCACAGCCAATACTAAAGTCATTTAATAGTCTGATAGTCTGAGCATCATATGCCACATTGCATAAGTATATATGCCAATATCATCCAAATCTTAATGAAACCCAATTAATCTGTCTGTGCTGTGGCTTTTCAGGTATCTTTTCTCTTTATTATACAAGTCAACCTCATTTGTTAAGCCTTTTATTAGTTTGAACTAAGGCAAGGAATATTTACCTAAGAGATCTTTTGTCAGGGTCCAGGGAAAATGAATTATTTTCTCTACATTTTTATACTTCCTTATATAACTTCTAATTTATTTAAATGTTGTAAAAAAAATAAGAGACAAGTTATAATTTTATTATTCTGAAAGCTATTATCTTTACACAAAACTATGCAAAGCAAATATTGTAATAAATCATAACTGAAATTTTACATTGATATAATAAAATTTAATAATATGCAGTTCTTTCTCACTTCCACAAAATGTTTAAATTATGGCAATGAAAAATCTCAACATTTAGAAAGATAATCATTAAAAACACAAAAGTGCAAGGGAGTCATATATAGTACTGGAAGAATCCAATTGCACAATCTGGAATTATAGAAAAATAATAGGAGTTATGATTCAGTATTTTACTTATTGTGAATGTATATTTAAAAAAGAATAGAGCACATGCTTAAGTAGTTCACTCTTGCAAGGGGAATAGAAATTCTGCAATGGTTTTCCAAATATTTAAAAAAGCAATAGTATAGAGACAGAGATTGAAAACAGAAAATTTCCTTTATACACTCAGAAAGGTAGAAAAATAAAATAAAATTAATTATAATAGGATCATGTGTGAACAATGGCTAAGTGGGATATACAAGTTTTCTTTATTTGGATGCACATGTCAATATGATTCATATTTCATTAGTGCTATAATATATTGTCCAGAGAAATCCTAATATACTACTTTTATCCACCTGATTCACCATGAAGTATGAATACAATGTAAATGCATTTTACAGCATAAATTATAACCACAAGTTTTAGTTTACTTAATTTACAATTTCCACATCACCATTTTGGCTATGTTCATCAGTATATCATGATATAATTTTTCAATAATAAGAAATTATAAAAAGTGTTTAGAAAAATCTTAGATTCTGAAAAAACTGTGATGACACAAAGTGTTTCTGAGGACTACCCACCTAGTTAAAATTTTGCATAATAAAGATGTAACTGTCATAAAAAATAATATTTGATGGGTTATCAAAGAACCAAGAAAGGACATTTAAAAATCTCTAAAACAGAATGTAAGTAAAAATCCAACATACCTGGACCCTTAGGATATAAAGAAAGTGGTGTGAGAGGTCAAATTTAGGCTATAAAGGCCTACACTAAACATCAGGGGTATTGAATATAAATAACTTAAGGTTGCACAACAAGGAAAGATGTAGCCAGAACACAAATAAGTAGGTAGCAAGAAGTAATAAACATCAGTTTATAAAATGGAAAGAAAAATGAACAATCAAAGAGTCATTAGCAGGAGTGAGAGGGGGAGTTAATCTTCTTTGAGAGTACAGCACGTTGTAGGTTTGTCACCCTCCTGTGAAAACCACAATTCAAAAAAAGAATTTTTTATATAAAAATTCGGCAGGAGAAAGAAAGACACCATGTGACAGAGCTCGGGTGGAGGGGATTTTATTGGGGAAAAGCGAATGGGAAAACAGGGATGAGAGAGTGGAAACCAACCTCTGAGGACAGGAGTAGCAGAAGAGAAGTGAGAGGCAGAGAGAGAGAAGACAGGGAGATAGAGAAACAGAGATAGAGAGACACATAGAGAGAGGCAGACAGAGGGAGACAGAAGGGAGGTAGTCAGTGCCCTTTTAAACCTGAATGTGCTCAGGAGTTGCTCTTTTGGCTTCAACTGAGGATGGATCCTGTCAGAATACCAAGGTCAGGCCAGTACATGTCACGGGATACTAACAGGAATGACCAACACATATGTGATTTCAGGGGTCTTAAAAGGACTTGGTTTGGATGGTTGGGAATGGGCATTGAATCTTGTAGGAATAAGGGGAAGTGGAGGTGAATATGATAAAAAATATGTTGCACAGAAGTATGAGAACTGACAAAATGAGGATAAATCAATGAAACACTTGTTCTTTAAAAAGTTCTATAAATTTTATCTGCAATAACCAAACATGAGAAAGGAGTCACTAGAACAGAAATTGATTGTATTAAGAAGACCATTAATAAAGGAATAATTGTGTGATTGGATAATCTTGATTGTCAAACTTGACTATGCCTGTTTTTAAATTTTTTAAATATTTTTAATTTTTTTGAGATCTTAATTGCATTTCCTCCTTGTGTTAACTCCCTCCAAACCCTTCTTGTCCCCTCCCTCTTCTTTCTCAAATTGATGGGTACTTTTCTTTCTTTCTTTCTTTTTTTTTTTTTACTAATTTCTATTACATGTATATGTCCATATACATACTTATTACTAAATATTAACTGCTCAGTCCATATAAAGTTACTTTAATGTTTGTTTTCAGGGTTGACACTTTAGCATCATACAATCAACTGATATCTTTTTCCCTGGATGTTGCAGATCTAAGCTTGCCTCGGTCACCTACATTTAAGTTTGTATGGACTATTCATTTCTAATCTTTCCCTGATTCTCTGATGCTTGGAATATTTCCACTTCCTCTTCCACTATGTTCCACGAGTCTTAAGTGCAGCATATTTTGTAGCTGTAGTTTTTGGTACTGGGCTCCACAACTCTGCATTTTGTTTGTTTGTGGTTTTCTGCAGTTGTCATTTTCTATTAGAGAGTGATTTTCCTTTTTAGGGTTGTAGACTACACTTATCCATGAAAAATAAATGTGTGTGTGTGTGTGTGTGTATATATATATATGTGTGTGTGTGTGTGTGTGTATGTGTGTGTGTGTATCTCTGTGTGTGTAAGAATTAATAGCTGGATTGCAATTGTTCACTTATTCATAGATTGTATATAGCTAGGGACTGGAGGGACGTAAAAGACTTGGAAAAATGTGGTTGGAAAATTGATTATAAAGTTTTCTTGGGAAGAAGTATATGTGTAGATCTCTTCAAATGTATTAAAGATGTGAAGATACCTGTGTTCTATATAAATGTTCATAAAAGGCACATGCTTCCCTGTGGTCACTTTGGGCAGTAATAAAATTCTCCCAACTACAAAAAAAAAAAACAAGAACAAGTGCACAAACTGCTTAATTCTACAAGACCTGTAAATCAATACTTTTCAAACTATTCTTTTATATATAAAGGCAAAGTAACATATAATATATGTTATAAAGTCAATATTATCCTGATAATAAAATGGATATAAACCTAAGGATATATAATTAAAAGCAAATCACCTTAATGAATTCCAATGCAAAAGTTCATAACAAAATACTTTCAAACAATAATTTTAGAAAAGGCATTCACTGTGACCAAGTGGGCTTCACTCCTTGAATGTAAGAAAGGCTTAACATATTTACATTAATAAATGTAGTGCATCATACTTATCAACCCAAGTAGATTCAGAAAAGAATTTGACAATACTTAACACAATAGAAGTAAAACTTCAGATTCTATGAATAGAAGGAACATATGTCAACACCATAAAGATTATATACTGCAGACCCAGAGACAATATTTTCTAAGTGGAGAAGCACAACACATTTTCACTAAAATTGGAAAGTAGTATGGTACAGGTGCACACACACACACACACAAAAAAAAAACCAAAAACACAGAAAACCCTACATTTAAAGTTCAATCTAATAAAGGATCTAGAATAAATACACAAGGGTAGTTCATCTGACTTTTGACAAAAATGACAAAAACATGTATTAGAGAAAAAAACAGCCTCTTCAGCTTTAGTGCTTGACAACTGGATGTCAAGATGTAAAAGAATAAAACTCCATGTCCATCTCCTACCCTGCACAAAATTCAGAATAGATCAAAGGCTATAGAATAACTGAGACTCTGTAGTTTGCTAAACGGAAACAGGAATATCATAGCAAGTTATAATCATAGGCAAGAACATGGTTTCTTCTAGCATTGTTCATGAAATAATTCAAAGAACTGATGAAAAGAATTTGACAAATTCAAAACACTTCTGTGTATCAAAGGCAACAACAGAGTTTAAGGAAACATCCTTAATGTTTCCTGAATGGAAAACAATCTTTGGTAGAGATAAATATCTGTAAAAAGATTGATCTCAAAACTCATAGTAAAAGATTCCTACTAAATGTTAAAAACCTGAACAATCCAATCCATAAACTAATTAAAGGCATGAGCATGTAGTTGTGAAAAGATCAAAAGATGAATTAAAGAGATGATATCATTTCTTACTATGAAAAAATGAGAAGCTGAACTTATATCTCTGAATCTCATGGTTAGGATGTGTCTGAAATCCAAACACCACTGTGGAAAGTTGTGGGGAGAAGGCAGGAGAATTCTAGGAAACTCAATAACCAACTAGTGTGTTATGTTTCAGTAAAATAAGAGGCACCATTTCCTATCACAGTCAAGAAAGAAGGCAAGGACCAACACTCAAGTTTGTCATGACCTCTATGTCATGATACACACACACACACACACACACACACACACACACACACACACACAAAGTAGAGAGGGAAAGGAAGGGAGAGAGAGGCTTTAAAAAGTAAATTACAGATGGTCAATTAAAACCATGAATAAAACGTTCAACATCTAGACATCAGGGAAATGCAAATTAAAATTAAAACTATAATGAGAAACGTACACTCCCAAGCCAACTCTGGGTTATTCAGCTTCAAAATATATTACCAGTGTGTGATTCTCCAAAAGGCATGATGTCTTTGCATCAGTAAATGCTCATTGTTGCTGTAAGGTTTAAATTATCTCTCCATAATAAAACTCTATTAGCTCTGCTCAAGGATATTCTGAAAACAGTCCCTGAAATTTTTTGAGAAAAAGATAAACAGAAATCCTTAAACAGAAAATCAAAGCAGCAAGTAGTTCTAAAAGAACAGAAATCGTTTGAAGATTAAAGAGCTGCATAAGTAACCACTTTAGTTTGTGAATAGAGAAAAGAATATTTATTACTGGAATCAAGCGTGCTTTAACAAATAAACAAAAGTCAATCCAAATCACAATTATTAGAAGCTTTTTATAATCTTTTTATCCCCTGTGATCAGAACAATTTTTAACCAACTTGAAAACCAGAGACTAACGGATATGCCAGGATAAAGACAGTCAAATTAGTTAAGTAACCCAGGAAATTGATGAAAAGATTTCTTTCGTGGTATAATAACATTTTTCAGTTCATCTATTCCTATTCTGATTAATTAGCAGAATATTTTGAGTGGGTTCTGGCAGATTTACTGCTAATTAGTTTGGCTCAAATTTGCTGCCGAATACAGGATTTAGTGACAGCAGTTACGTGCTATCATATTTATTAGGAGAATAAAATCATGGGATAAGGTTACTTGTGTAAATGAATATTTTTATGGAAAGTTTCCTTCATCTTACCCTGTATTCTAAGACAGGAGCAAGAATATGGGTTTAAAATATGAATTAGAAGTTGGTCAGTTTTCTGTTGTGCTTTAATATTCATGTGTTTTAATTCAGAATAGTAGACAGTGTTTCTTATACAACCAGTTTAAATAATCTGTGTATTTGTGGTTTCAATGATATTATATTAAATAATTATTAACTTGTTTATGGTATAGTTTTAATAAAATGACATTTAATCTTTACTTCTGTTCTTTGAGTTAGCAAAAAATGAAAGTTAGGTAAGATACATGTGCGTATAAAGTTGATAAGTAAAGTAATGGTCTTCATTATGATAATTTTTGCATTTACAATGATGTGGTTCTTACTGCTTAGCCCTTTTGTTATTCCCTCTTGCCCTCTTTCCCTCTCGGACTGCATTTTGACTCACACTAAACCTTCTTCTTTCCCCACATGTGTTTAAATCTAGACTCTGTTTATGAGGTAAAACATGATGTTTGGCTTTCGTTACATGAATTGCCCTTTTTTGTTGCCCCCCTCCTTTTAGACTTTCCTCAATCACACACACATTCTATGTCCTACTATCACGACAGTAGGACTCTGTGTTTTAACTAAGTTCTGTATCTGTTTATGTATAATTTATGCAGACAATTATATATATATATGTATAATCAGAATTATGAACAGGTAGATGTGTATTAAACACGTAATGAAAAAAATATTTGTCTTTCTGATTCTTATTTTTCACTTGATGTTAAAATCTCCAATTTCAGCCGTTTCTCTGCAAATGACCTGAGAAGTTATATGTCAATACTTTTGGCAAAATATTGAGATGAAAAATCCAATATTTAAATAATAAACTATGAGAAAATAAATTGTGAAACTCGCTTTGAAAATCACTGAGCACTATGTTGCTAGATCTTGTATTTGTGCAAGGTCCCAGCTCAGAAGCCAGGAAGGATGACGGAACAGCCAGATAGGACAAAATTATTTTCACTCCAAGCAAAAGCTGAAAGGGTGACAGACACTTATGTATATGCTCTCACATGGGTTGCACACAAGGAGGCAGAAGTAAGCTTGTAGACCAGCACATATGTTGCACAAAGGTAGGCACACAAGCCTCCAGGCAGAGAGGCATGCTAACAAAAGGTAAGGCACTTGACTATTTTCTCAAAGTGATGACATACAAAACCAACCAAATGTACCAATTTACTAAAGAATTATGTAACAGATTACAGCCCGGTTTACTTTAGAATTCCTGTTTATAAATATCAGCAATTTTGTAGTGATTCTTAGGTCCTTGGATTTCCAGCATTGCCTACGTAGGGTGTCTTTATCAGCATCATACTACATAAACATAAATTAGCTGTAATAGCTATCTGTTTCCTAGAGTATATTTACATTTGTATGTGTACATTTTGTCCTACCTTACAATGTAGTGTATCTGCTTGCTATGTTTCTATGCCAATCCATTTTTATTCTGTCAGATTTATTGTTCTCAATCTCTATATAATGCTTTTCTTCCACAGACTCATCAATGCATTCCACCTGCTGAAGAATTAAATGTGAATCTTTCAGTATATTTCAGAGGATTTTGCTGTCTAGTTCTCAGATCTGCCTGGCTGAAAACTAGCCTTGGAATATATCAGAGAATTGGCATTACACTTATTTCTCATGCTTCCTGTGTTTTCATTAGTGTAGTATCCAATGAGTTCCTACCTACTTATTCTTACCCTTACAAGTGTAGTTTTTTCTTTCTCTCTTTCTCTCACCCCATCTCCATTTCTTCATCTGTCTCTTTTGTTACATGGGGTTTATGTACATGTATATGTATGCTTATAAATCATACATGTGCCTGGGTACCTGGTGCATGTGGTGGATAGAAGATGTCAGATTCCTTGGAATTTTAGTTATAAATGGTTTTGAGCCACCATGCGGGTTTGAATTGCTATCCTGACTTCCTTTAATGATTAAGAGTGATGTGGAACCATACACCAAATAAAGCTTTTCTCCCCTAGTTGCTGTTAGTCATGGTGTTTCCTCAGAGCAATAGTAACCCTAAGACATTCCCTTAAGACTTGGAGATATTTCATAAGAGAGGCAAAAACAATGTAAGAACCAGAAGGTAGGGAGAAGAACTCTGAAATGCCATCTTCCAAACATTATGTGACCTTGGCAATTACAAACCCACGGCAGTTCTTCCTTCTTGCACTGGTCCTACATAAGCCAGGTATTCTCAACATTTATCAGAGTCTAGCATGTACAGATTGTTGGACCCTACATTGACTCTGAGAGAGGACTGGGTTTAATTGCCAACCATCACATGGGCAAAGTTGCTTCTAATAGATTGTTCCAATTTGAGATGTTAGTTAAACTCTGAGAAATTTAAGATTCAAAGGGACTGTGTTCTGAGAAGCAAAAAGATCATAATGAATAGAGGAAAGACATTTATAAAGATGAAGGAAGCTGGCACAGGCTGGAGACAATGTTAGGCTTCATGTACATGGGAAAGTTATTATTGTGCATTACAAATATGTATGGCCTTGTCAATTTAACTATTAATTAAAAATTCATCTTTGTAATGCACTTATTATGTACATCTTTTAGTAACAACCAACAAATTACAAAATTTCTGATTCTACCCATTTTTTTTAACCTCCATTACTGCCCTGTGACCCGAGCTCAAATCTGTAACCTTGTGAGAGTTTAAAGGGTTGTCACTGGTCCTGATTTGATGAAGAGGATTACTTTATAAATGTTAGTGCAGAATAGAATGGGAGAGCGACTGAGAGCTCCACTGTTGTATGAGAAGGTGACTAAAACTGTGTAGACAAAAATGCTGCTCATCAAGATTAAATTATTCAGAGCTTGTTCTGTTATCACAGGATTCTCCTTTAATCCCAGCTCTTGGGAAGAAAAGTCAGGAAGACACCTATGAGTACAAGATGGGCCTAGGTTAAAAGTGAGTTAATGGCCAGCAGAGGCTACCTAGTAAGATCATGTCTCTAAGAA
>JAQHUG010000151.1:4612959-4624833 GCA_028555095.1 Dicrostonyx torquatus
CTTATAGGTAAATGTTAGCTTTTAACTTTAGATTATTAGGGAGGAGTGTAGGAGGCAAACAAAGTTATTAAAATATATTGTATGAAAAGCTTAAAATGAAGTGTATGAAATTTGCAAATGATAAATAAAATCTATTTTAAAAATATTAATTTTTAAATTATACATACACATTTATATTTATGTCTTAGTAGTTAGAGCATAATTAATTATAAAATGTAATTTTAATATATCTAAAGTTCAATTTTAACTATTGTTTCTTTGCTAAATCTAACTACTCAAATTAAGATCATATATGTATATGAGTAGTTTACCATGTATTAAAAGCTCTAAAACTACAAGCAGCTACAGCCTTGAATGGATATGACTAATTAGAGAAATTACCATGCTGAGTTCTCTGATTTCCATCAACCGTCACAAATTTCCATTCATGAGCCTGTTTTTCCTAAATTAAACAATATCTTTCTTAAAAATGAAAGCACATTTCACAGAGGAAAGTGAGAGCACGAGAAGAAGAGAGAGCAGGGGAAAGGAGAGACAGATTTAGTATAGTATCATAATGGCATTTCTAGTATAGAATCTGGGGCAGAGATTTTAAATCCTTTTTTTTAACAATTAAAGCTAAAAGCTTGGCACACAGCGATTTATCTTACCTTATTACTAAGAAAACTAATTTATTACATAAAATTTTGTATTTACACTTTGGTTTAAGATCTAAGGAGCATTGATAATAACTCAAAATTTCCCTGGAACACATTGAACAATGATACTGACTCCCTGACCTAACTTTGACCATCTTGATGTTTGTTTTCTTGTTTAGGTATTGGATTGTAGAACTAGCTGAGAGATTGGTATTCACTTGCTTAGCATGTTTGAGCCTCTGGATTTGATCCACAGTGACACCGTTTTAATCATCATCACTAAATTAATGATATAGATTATTTCAAATTCTCAGGTGGTTCTAAAGTTCTGAAACTTTATGAAGTGCTCGTCAATGTCACAATGCTACAGAAAGTAGTAGAAAATTAAAAAAAGTGTAATAGAACTACTTTTGTCTGGGTCTGGTTCGTTGTGACCTTTTTCTTTTTTATTTCAGTCTCAAAGTTCATATGAAGAGCGTATCAAATCCATTGGATTGATTTCTCTCATATTGGTAAGTATACCTTTTCATCTGGCCAAAATAGAAATTGACATGAATTAAGCTGTGCACGTCATTAATAAAAGTTATGAATAGTAATTGGCTTGTGATCACTGGTTAAAGAAATAAGAAATTTTGCAATTGGTTTTTGATATGCAAATGCTACATGATTATAATATCTTAAATGTAATGCCTAGCAAAAACAGGATGCTTTTTTTGGATAATTATGTAATTGCAATCTTTGAGAAGTTATATTAATTAACTGCCACACATTTCCGAAGGAATGAGTTTTGTACTTTGTACATTTCTCAGTAGACATTGATTTGCAAGGAGAACCATGAGTAAGCAGGTTAAGCTACTTGGGATCACTCAACTGTGCAGTAAAACAGGCTGCACAGTGATAGATTTAACGTCTGTTCTGTGAGTGGTGAACAGATTTTCTCGAACTACAAACAGAGCAGAGTTGAAAAGGACACACTGCTGGTTGGCCTCGTTTAATTACTTTTTGGTAGAGAATATAATTTCAAACTTCTTTAAAATGATATCAAAATTGAGTTGCTAGTAGATAAAGATGAAGCAACGAAAGTGTTTGGGAGACCAAAGATATGAAAACTGTTCAAATGCTCACTAGCAAACTATTTTCCACCGCTTCAGTATCTTCTCTGTAGTACTTAAAGATGAGCTTAAAGGATTTAACAGTATTCTGTAAGAGTGTGCTCAGCACCCACACAATACCAATTCAGTCAACACAGACATTTCTTTGAAATTATATGCCTTGGGATTTCAGGAAGAAATAGTTCTTTTACAGTATAACCATGTGATTGTAGAGCTGTATCTCCTCTTAGGACAGTGTTTCTGGATATGAAATGACTAAGTGGCAGGAAGATTGCCTGGAGACTGTAGAGAAATTAAAGGGTTTGACTCCGTTCATGGTTTAGCTTCCTGGCTAATAAATGTGATTCTGTGCTGTAGTTGGGTATCTTGTGTGCTTTGTCACAATCACCAGAAAGATGGCCCCACACAAGTTTCTGAGCTTCAGTGTCCTTTGTTATGAAGAAATATGATGAGTAATTTAGCAATTTAGGACGTGTTACAAAATTAATCAGTAGAATTGGTTTAGAACCCAGAATATTGTGTGGAGAACACTTAAAAGCACACCATTACTCTAAATTACAGCTCCAAAATATTTGAGTACTTTAGTATAGAAATCTAACACCCCTAACATTTTCTCTCTTTCAAAAAACAATAAAATCTTATTTTACATACCAATTCCAGTTCCCTCTACCTCCAGTCTTCCTATATTCTCCACACCCGCATGCACTCTTCAGAGAAGGTGAGGTCTCTCATGAGAAGTCAACAAAGTCTATAACATCACTTGAGAGAAGCAAGCCCTACACCACTATCTAGGCTGAACAAGGTATCCCTCCATATGGACTGGGCTCCAAAGGGTCAGATCAATTGACTTCAGCCACTTGTTTCTTGCTTAGGAAAGTCCAATTTATGAGTACAATACATAAAACACAAAAATGTTTAGTTTTAGAGTTGTTTTATGCTTAAAGATATGTAGTTATGTTGATATTTAAGACAACAGCTATGCTGGAGAACCATTGGTGTATCTTAATTTGACACTGATGTGTCAGGAGCCCACAGATTTCCCCTCTTTGTTTGAGTGTCTCTTTGGGACAGCTGCAGAAACAGTATAGCCTTATGATTTAGTCTCCTAAAGTGTCTTCTATAAGACAAGCTTTTATCTATGTTTCGCTAACCAGACTCCTCTACAAATAGCATTTCTGTAACTCTCTACTTCCTATTTCATTAAGAGAAAGAAATCATTGCAATATTATCAACTATAAATGTAGAGACTAGGTTTAATGTTTCTTTGCAAAATTGGCCACAGAATGTATTTTTTTTAACCAAAATGCTTTCTTCATAATGCTGGCCTCAGGAGATACAATGCATTTAGCTCATTCACACCTCATTAGAAAACTAAGTAATGTACAAGGTGACAGTTACATCATGTAAAGTTGTAACTTATCTTGAAATATAGTGGTAATTAAATTGTGTCATCCAATGGATTTTTTTCAAAAAAACCTATGACATAATAGAAGTTTTGGTGCAATTTATTGTATATTTGCTAAGAATTAACATAATAGAATAATATCTCTTTTTACTCAGCATTCATGAATGTCTTTTTTAACATTTATACATATTTTTCTTCATTAAGTTTTATGCTTGCTTGGTTAAATTTTTAAGGAGTAGTGTCATCTACTATTGTAAATTGTTTATTTTCTTATACTATATTATATAAATGGTTCTTGTTAATTCATACAAATATGATGTAGGGATTTGTTTTTATGGGGGGCAGGAAAGGTTTATTTGGCTTATACTTCTAGATCTTTGTCCATTATTAAAGGAAGTCAGAACAGGAACTCAAACAGGTTAGGAAACTGAATGGTAGAAACCTGGAAACAGGGACTGATGCAGAGGCCACTGTGTGCTGCTGATTGGTTTGCTTTCCATAACTTTGCTCACTCTGCTTTCTTTTTTTTCTTTCTTTTCTTTTCTCTGCATACTGAAGAAGGATGCTTAAAAAGAAATCCCACACTAACTCAGAATTGAGACTAATAGAGGGTTATTTATTTAGGGGTAGTCTCACAAATCACAATCCTCTGCTGGAATGGAGAACAGCAACCAAATCCCGCAGTTGGAAAAGAGGCCAGAGGCCTGCTTTACATCAGCATGAATAGTATAAGAGGCCACGCCCACGTAGACAGGTAACTAAAAGGCTACTGACAGTAAGAATTCCTACAGGACTTCACCTCTTTGTTTAAATAAGAGAATTCTAAGCCTAATACAAAATTATATTTCCATCCATTTGCATGCAGAATTCAAGATGTCATTGTTTTTTACTGCTGAGTAATAAGAACAAATATATCAAGCAAGAAACATGTGATAAATATTTCAATAATTATCCTATCCTAATGAGTTTAAGTCTTATATAATAACTTGGTCAAATCATAAGAGAAAAGTCACTACAACTATCTACTCTTCAACCCCATCAAAGACACAAGAAGGGAAATAATATTACTTGAGTAGGCAGGAACTGCAATTAAGCAACTTCCAAAAATGTAAACCAATGACAGAGACAACTGGCTGCCTGGGCAATCACCCAAAGTCTCATTTGCAACATTGAAGCAACCAACTTTGGCTGAGGCCTAGCATAACTGACAGACCATTTTCAGAGACATAAAATTTTTCAAAATCGTTTTACCCTGTGTTGGCAATATTTGACAGTCTTTATCCATGTGTCCTGTTTATCCATTTCTGGATACCATATATCTTGTCAGTGCTTGAGGCACGGGCAGTTCCTTTCCCAAAGTTCTATCATGCCAAGAAGAAAACAAATTCTTACTGGAGTGTCTTTGGTGCTCAACATTCTCTTGGAAATAAATTGGTGCTGCCAGGAGCAATCGTGTCTCACATCAACAGAACCCTAACTGTGAAGTGGTGGAAGATTGCAGAATACAATCTCTATGTATCTAAATAACCTATGTACTTAACTGTAAGATGACAAACATAGATGACTATTGATCTATAATTCTTAATAGCTATTTATCTTAAAGACTAAGACTTCATATTAAAATATTATACACTAAACTACTCTGATGGAACTTTAGCAGCTATTTTTAGTGTAAGAAGTTAACAGAAACAACTTTGTGTTCTTCTAAATTGTAAAGAAAGACACCTTTTTCTCTCCCTCCCTCCCTCCCTCCCTCCCTTCCTTCCTTCCTTTCGTCTTTCTTCCTTCTTTTCTTCCTTCCTCTCTCCCTCCCTCCTTCCTTCTCTCCCTCCCTTCCTTCTTTCTTTCCTTCCTTCTTGCCTGATTGTCTTCCTTCCTTTTCTTTCTTTTTAATTACCTACTAAATGAAACATGTGGTGTTTTTCTGCTTTTCATTTTTATATTCATGTGACCTCTATTATCCTAATTTGTTGAATAGTTTTATCCTTGAAAGGTATTGACTTGCTCAAATACTTTTTCTTTTTTGTTTTTTGTTTGTTTTGTTTTGTGTTTTGAAAATGGTTTCTCTGTAGATTTGGAGCTTGTCCTGGAACTAGCTATTGTAGACCAGGCTGGCCTTGATCTCACAGAGATCCCCCTGTCTCTGCCTCCCAAGTGCTGGTATTAAAGGTGTGTGCCAACACCTGCCAGGCTCTAAAATACTTTTTCTGTATCTGATCCTTTGATCATTGTGTTAACACATTGTAACGTATTAGTCTATGATAAGTGTTCCTTGTACTCCATTTCATTGCATTAAATAATCTGCTTAATGTACTATTATTTAAAATTTTGGTAGATTTTGGCAGTCTTCGATTTTTCTTTGATGAGTATGTGGAAGATGTCTTATTAGTGATTCATTGAGCATATTTGTTACTTGTCTGTTCTGATTATTACTGTTTCTCTAAAATTTATTTTTGATATATTATACACATCTATGGAATCTTCTAAGTTACTCAAAGTTTTGCAAGCATTTCTTCAGAGTAGTGCCTTATTCATCATGTTTGTTAGTTAACAGATTGTCTTATATTTGTGATTTAACTTGAATTTCTCTTTCCAATTTTTTTTGTTCAAAAATTTGTCAACTTCATTCACAGTTCAATTCTCATTTTTGCTGATATTGCAATCTTTATTGCCTTTAGTTATTGTATCTTTTCTATTATTTTAGCTTTTTATTTGAAGCCTTATACTTTATTGTAACTGGCTTTTCCTTGACTTAACATAGTTTCTGAGGCTGGGGGTGGAAAATGGCCATATAGAGATTGTTTCACCTGTGTTTCTAAAAGCAATCAGTACACAGCAGGAGACCATCCTGTTGTATTTAGTGTTTAACTGGGCAGTAGAATTACAGTAGGACCACGACTTCCTTTGAATGGTCCCTGTGAGTTAGGGTTCTTTCTTTGCTTCCATCTCAATGATACTGCCTTTGATATTAGAGAAGATTCTCCCTCCTGAGAAGTGTTTTAGAATGTTCAGGAAACTACTTCTGTTCTTGTAGGCAGTGAATTACCTGTTGGTTCAAGGAAATCTCTTCTTTGTGTGAAGCAAATATTCCAATCTGGGGAAGGATGTGATACAGTATGATTTAAACAACACCACTTGTATTGTAATTTAGTTTCTGTTTTCAAGGACTACATATGGATGTACCAGAAATGATTTCATATTTTCAGAATACACAAGGATTTTCTGACTTTTGAGTAGTTAATAGCCAAAGTTGTTGAAGAAAAATGAATGGGGGACTCTGTTACTCACATGTTATAATCAAATCTTGGGATAAAAATTAAAATGATGAGAGTTATAAAACTATTCACAAAACTCTAAGAAAATAATTTAAAAAGAATCCTCAATTTGCTTAAGAACAATCATAATTGAAACAACAAAAGAGAAAAGAGAGTGGATAGCCTTGTCTTATTCTTAATTTTAGTGGAATTGCTTTGAGTTTCTCTTCTTTTAATTTATTTTGGGATATAGGTTTGTTGCAAATTGTCTTTAGTATGTATAGGTATGTCCCTTGTCTTCCCAGTTTCTCCATGGCTTTTATCTTGAAGGGGTGTTGGATACTATCAAAGCCTGTTTCAGTGTCTGATGAGATATTCATCTTTTTCTTTTTTCTTTCAGTTTGTTTATATGGTGGACTACATTGACAAATTTTTGTATATTGAACCATCCCTGAACCTCTGCGATAATGTCTACTTGACCATGGTGAGTGATATTTTTGATGTATTCTTGGATTCTATTTTAAAGTATTTTTTGAGTATTTTTACATCTATGCTCACAAGGGAAATTGGCCTGCAATTCTTTTTTGTTGTTGTTGAATTTTTATAGGGTTTGGGTATCAAGGTGACTGCCGCCTCATAAAATGAATTTGGTAATGCTCCTTTTGCTTTTATTTTATCGAACAATTAGAAGAGTATTGATGTTACTCTCTTGTGAAAGCCTGGTAGAATTTTGCACAAAAACATCCTGGGTCTGGGCTTCTTTTTGTTGTTTCTTTGTTTTGTTTATTTATTTTTTGTTTGCTTTTTTGGAGACTTTTAATGACACATCAGTTTTCTTAGTGGTTATAGGTCTATTTAAGTTGTTATTTGATGTTGAAAATAAAGCTGGTATTTACCTTTGATATGTAGTGTGTGCTGAAAAAAGTATTCATTTCTTTTTGATTTTCCAGTTTTGTGGAATACAGCTTTTTAAAGTATGACCTTATGATTCTTTGTATTTTCTAGTGTCTGTTATTATGACCTCTTTTTGTTTCGGATTATGTTAATTTGGATGTTCTATCACCATCCTTTACCTGGGTTTTATAAGAATTTGTCTATCATGTTGATATTCTCAAAGAACAAATTCTTGCTTCATTCTGTGTTTTGTTCTCTGCTTCAATTTTGCTGACTTAGGCCAACAATTTCATTATTTCCTGCCATCTGCTCTACTTGGGTATGTTTGTGTCTTTTATTCCAAAGCTCTCAGATGTGATGTTAAGTTGCTAGTATGAGATAGCTGCAATTTCTTTAGTAAGGTTCTTGTTGCTAGGAACTTTCCTCTTAGTACAGTACCACTTTTATTGTGTCTTATAAATTTGGGGATGTTGTACATTCATTTTCATTAAATTCAAGCAAGTATTTAGTTTCTTTATTACTCATTTCTGTCATGACACAGTAGCCATTCAGTGGAGAGTTGCCTAATTTCCATGATTTCATAGGCTTAATGTTGCTTCTGTTGTTCTTGGAATCCAGCTTTAACCTGTTGTCTTCTAATAGGATGCAGGGAGTTGCTTCAAACTTCTTGTATCTATTGAGACTTGCTTTGCACTTCAGTATTTGGTTATGTTAGGAGAAGTTCTTTGAGGTGCTAAGTGTATTATTTTGTGTTTGGGTGAAATATTCTGTAGATATATGTTAGGTCTGTTTTGTTTAGAATCCCAGTTAGGTCCAGTAACTCCCTGTTTAGTTTTGTCTGGAAGACCTGTTCTCTGGTCAATGTTGAATGTTGAAGTTTTCCACTAATAAGGTGTGAAGGGTTATGTAATCTAAGATTTAAATATGTTTCTATACAAATGTGGCTTTCCTTGCTTTTGAATCATAAATGTGAATAATTGACACTTCATCTTGATGGATTTTTCTTTTGAAGAATATACAGTTTAGCCGGGAGGTGGTGGCACACGCCTTTAATCCCAGCACTCGGGAGGCAGAGGCAGGCGGATCTCTGTGAGTTCGAGACCAGCCTGGTCTACAAGAGCTAGTTCCAGAACAGGCTCCAAAGCTACAGAAAAACCCTGTCTCGAAAAACGAAAAAAAATATACAGTGTCATTCCCTATCTCTTTTGATTAATTTTGATTTGAAGCCTATTTTTCTACATATTAGAAGGGCTACTCAAGCTTGTTTCTTAGGTCCATTTGCTTGAAAAATCTTTTTCTGTCCCTTTACTCAGAGATAATGCCTATCTTTGATGATGAGGTGTGTTTCTTGTATACAGCAAAAGGTTGGATCCTGTTTTTGTATCCATTCTGCTAGTCTGTTTCTTTTTATTAGGGAATTTAGCCCATTGATATAGAGAGTCATTGATGACCAATGCCTCTTAATTCTTGTTATTTTGTTGTTGTTTGTGATGGTGGTGGTGGTGGTGCGTTTGTGTTTGCTTCCTTCCTTTTCTTTTTTTTTCCTCATGTGTTCAACTTTTACTGAATTTTCATGTATGTAGCTAGCTTCTTTTGTTTGGAATTTTTCTTCTAGTACTTAATATGGAACTGTATTTGTAGATAGCTAGGATTTGAATTTGACTTTACCATTGGATGTCCTGTTTTCTCCATCTATCATGTTGGAAAGCTTTGCTGGGTATAATAGTCTGTACTGGAATCTGTGTCATCTTAGAGTCTGCAGGACATCTGTTTCCATTGAGAAATCAAGTATAATAATAATATTAGGTCTGCCTTTGTATAGTACTTGGGATTGTCTTTTGAAGCTATTAATATTGTTTCTTTATTTTGTAGCTTTAGTGCTTTGATTATTATGTGGCAAGGAAATAATCATTCTTTTATGGTCCAATCTATTTAGAGTTCTGTAAGCTTCTTTCACCATATAGGGATGTCCTTCTTTAGGGAATGAAATTTTCTTCATTAATTTTTAAAATTATATTTTTGGGGTTTTTGTGTTGTGATTCTTCTCTTTCTTTTAGTTCTATTATTCTTTGGATGGGTCTTTTCACAGTCTCCAGATGTCCTGGATTTTTTTTTCAGAGGAGAAAAAGAACTCTTTTAGATTAACACTCAATGTTTTATGAACAACGTATCTATTTTTATATCACATCTTTAATTCTTGAGATTCTTTCATCTCTTTTATTCTTTTGGCTATGCTTGTTTCTGTAGATCAGCTTGCTTACTTAACTTTCCATTTTCAGAACTCCTTCATTTTATTTTTTCTTCATTCTTTCTATTTTCATTTTCAGATCTTGAATAATTTTATTCATTTATTTTATCTGTTTTTTCTATGTTATCTTGGCTTCTTTTTTTAGTGAATTATTCTTTTACTTGAACTTTTTGTTTTTCATTTCCTCGCTTTCTTTTAGGTATATATCTATTTCCTCTATAAGAACCTGTATCATCTTTATAAAGTTGTTTTTAAGGTCATTTTCTTTTGTTTCATGTATGTTGGAATATTCAAGGCTTGCTATAGTAGAAGAGTTGGGCTCTGGTCATGATACACTGCCTTAACTATTGTTGATTTTGTTCTTATGCTGCCATCTAGACATTTGAATTTAGGATGATTATCTGTCTAGGAGTTGACTTCTGAGGTGTCTTTGTTAGATGTGTGATTTGTTCCACGGTTTCTGTTTTCTTTCTAGTCTCGCCCAACTGGACTGTGGTCCAGCAGAGGAATTCCACCATAGTTGGGAGCTGTGTTTCTGATGGTAGATGTTGTGGGTTGGGTTATCGTCATGAGCCAGCACTGAGAGACTGGGGACAGTCCACAGGCAAATATTCTACTGTAGTTCAAGCAGCTGCCCTGGCTTCTGGTGGGAGAAGTGCATCAGACTTTCTGATTGTCGTCAAGTCAAGTAAAGTGCAGTTGAAAAGGTCAGAGTCCTTGCCAAGGAGCACTGACATGTCATGATGTGAAACTGAAAACATGAAGCCTATGTTGTAATGGAGAACTGAGAATGTTAGAGATTCCATGAGCATAAGACATTTGTAGCACTTAAGGAGGAGAACACAAGGTTATTTCTTAGTATTGTTTAGAAGCAAACTCCCCACTATAATGATTCAAATTGACTCACCCCATTGAGAGCTGAAAAATTAAGATTATTATTGTTTTGGTCTGCTTTAAACTGAGTAATTAATGTTTATGTTTCTTTTTTTTTTTTTGAGACAAGTTCGAACTCTCCATTGTTTAGCCTGACTGGCTTGGAATTTACTATGCAGATGAAACTGTCCTTAAATTCACAGATATCCACTTGCCATTCCTTCCCAAGTACTGAGCTTATAGTTTATGTTACTACTTTCATTGAACTATGTTTTGAAATATACTGTGTCCCTATTAGCATTTTCTATACGCATGACATTTTAAAATCATATTAAGTGGTCCATCATCCTATTAAGTTATTATGGCACATAAATTTGGGCAATACATAGGATGAATAACTAACTTTTGGGGTTATTTAAAAGAATTTACTTACTGCCCACCACATGTCCTAAAACCAATCCTCCTCATTTCAAAATTTTGCTATAATCTACTCTTTATAGAAACCATATTAGTTGCTTATTATCACATTGATGTTATGTAACAAATATTACATAGTTTTAGTGACAAGTTTGGATGAGGAATATTTTATGGTTTAGAGATCTGAGTACCATATAGTTGGTTGGATTTGCTTGATATTCTCTAGGTTTGTTATTCAGGCAGAAAGGTAATTCACTTTGTTCTGTTCTTAGTTTAGTTTGTTTTTAATGAGTGGTATTTATGTATTCACATGTATGACCACTCAAGCACATGCATGTGGAGGGCAAGAGTCACTGTCAGCTGTCTTCTATTGCTATTATCCACCTTATTTTTCCTTTTATATTGAGATAGGGTATACCAGTGAACCTGAAACTTACCACTTCAGCTAGACTAACCAACTGGCCAGAAAGAATTCCAGGATAACAGATGCACACAACTGCTCCCCTTTTTACATGAGCGTTAAGTATCTAAACTGAAGTCTTCAAGCTTATTAATGAGGATGTTACTTCCTTGACTCTTTCTTCAGCCCTTAACCCATTAGGATAGTGACTATGTCAAATTTGTGTTCATCTTGATCAGTAGGGAGAATGATACTTAGAAATTGTATGCCATAGACCTGAACTGACACACGTATTATCACTTTATCCAAGTCCCACAGGTCAAACAGATCATCAAGGACAGGATTATATGAATATGCTTATCAAGTTCCATATAGCAAGTCAGTGATAATGTATAAATTAGCTTTTGTTTTGTTTGTTGAGAAAAAGATCACATATTTATCAAACTATTTTAAACTATCAAAATCTTCATGTTGTCTTTTAACATTTAAGAAGAGACATCCTTAATGGAAAAAGAAAGGTTCTTGGCTTTAATTTTATGCCTCAATTTAGCAGAGAAAACTTAACTTTATAACCTAGTGGCTAATGTTAGCCAAAGATATCTTATTTTGTTTGTGGCTATTGTGAAAGGTGAT
>JAQHUG010000151.1:4662946-4687738 GCA_028555095.1 Dicrostonyx torquatus
TAGTGGTTTGAAAGAAAATAGCCCCCAAAGGGAGTGGCAATAATGGGAGGTACAGCCGTTTGGAGTAGGTATGGCCTAAATGGCAGATGTATGTCATTTTGGAAGTGAGCTTTCAGTTCTTCTATGCTCATGCTATACCCAGTGAGACTTCCTATTGCCTGAAAGATCAAGAGATGGTTCCATCTCCACTTTCAGTTCCTTCACCACCAGCATGTCTGCCTGAATGCCACTCAGTCCTGACATGTTGATAATGACTAACCCTCTGAAATTGTAAGTTACCTAATTAAATGTTTACTCTTATAAGAACTGTTGTGGCGTGGTGTCCCTTCAAAGCAATAGAAATGTTGACTAACCATCCTCAGGGGACAGAACACATGTAATCTACAGCCTGCTGGCCTCTATGTTATTGGTCAGAGACAATACTAGATTTTAGGACTTTTTTCTATTGAACCCTCATAATCACATGTAATTAGTAAAGACTTTCTATGTAGTCATACCTTAAGCTTTATTGTGCATCCGAAATTAGACTGATTGTAAACTCTTTCCAAATTGTGATGCCTTTTAAATATGCTAACAATGAACTGTTGTGATTAGGTGGAGAGGTGTGTGGGTTGTTTGTTCCCAGCACCCAGCTTCCAACCCCCAGCCTCCGGCCCGCTCAGCTGCTGGTTGCTTGCTTATGCCCGAAATAACACATGAGAACGGTATTCATTTAAACTCTGCCTTGCCCATTATTTCTAGCCTTTTTTTGGCTAGCCCTCACATCTAAACTAACCCATTATAAAAGTCTATATGTCACCACGAGGTGGGTGACTTACCCGATGGTCCTAAGGTACCTCCATCTCCCACGGGAGCCTCATGGCGTCTGACTCACTTCCTTTCTTCTCCTCCCAGAACTTCCGTTCTGTCTACTCCACCCACCTAAGGGCTGATCTATCTATAAGCCAGGCAGCTCTTTATTCAACCAATAAGAGTAATACAAAATACAGGAGAACACTCCCACATCAATGAACCTACTGTAACTAGATTCCCCAAAGTCTGATCCAGATTGATGAAATCAATCTTCCCAGGTTTTCATTCTTATCTCTTTGCAGATCACTGCCTGCATTAACACCTGCTAGGACCCCCACAAAAAGTATTAAATAACTTCAAAGGACCATTTAACTGCTGAAAACAAAAACCTCTGGTTCAACAAGTTGAAGAACCAAGAAAAAAATTTATTAGAGACACACTATTGATATGTTATGAATCAGAGAGAAAGATATTTGAAAAGTCTAACAAAAGAAGGGTTTCAAATCTATAATCACATGCGTCTCACCTATGAAAAAGCCTGGAGTTGATGGATTCACTATTGATTTCTTCAAAATTATTCTATATAAACACTATTTCTTCTCTAGTTTTCAGAAAGACTAAGGAGGGTCATTTTGTGATTCCAAAGTACACTAACATTGTTCCAAGACTAGAACGCCGGAATAAAAGAATCATCCAGCTTGAGCACGGCAGCTAGAATCTCCATCAAAATGCTGCCAAGACAGATTTATCATTGCATTAAAGTATCATCCACCATGATCAAGAGTGCTTTATGCTTGGGATGAAAGAATGGTTCAACACACTCCAACTGGAAAATAGAATACAAAATATTAATTGGATGAAAGACAAAAATGATCATCTCAATAAAAAAAATAAACTTTTACAAATTTCAAAATCCTTCCATACTAAAACAATAGAGTTTTTCAGTAAACAGTGTTAGAAAATGAAATATCAACACATCTTCTTATCATATACAAAATTTAATAAAATGTGTTAAAACTTAAGTGTGTACTATAAAACCACAGCAATTTAAAAGTTGCATGAAAATAAAAACTGCTCCTCAGACATTTGTATGACAATGATACCTTTGACTGTAGGAGGGTCCTTTATTTCTGTTGCTTTCATTGGTTCAATAAAGACTCTGCCTGGCTTGTAAGATAGGTCAGCCCTTAGGTGGGTGGAGTAGACAGAACAGAAGTTCTGAGAAGAAAGGAAGTGGGTCAGTCGCCATGAGGCTCCCGTCACAGATGGATGCAGGTTAGACTTTTCCGGTAAGTCACCACCTTGTGGTGACACACCGATTATTAGGAATGGGTTAGTTTATGATGTGAGGGCTAGCCAAGAAGAGGCTGGTGATGATGGGCCAGGCAGTATTTAAATGAATCCAGTTTGTGTGTGATTTTTGTATTCCGTGTATAGCCATGTGGACGTGCAGCCATGTGGCCGGGAGCTGGGCGGGACACGGCCCGTTGCTCCCGCCATTTACAACATTTGACATAACCTCAAAAGTTATTTTAAAAAGATGGAGAAAATAAAACAGAGAAATGAAAAGATATCATAGTAAACATGTCTTGAAGAACTAAATATAACAGAAACAAGACTGCCTATTTTACAGAAGACAACATCTGAAAACTACACCTTTGATAAGCGGTAAATTTTTCAAAACACATAAGGAATTCACTCATCTTTCACAGAAAAATGGCTCAGTTATATGTGAGCTAAGAGGACTAGAGAGGCAGCCTTGTCAGTAATATGTTAGTCTCCTAAGCAAGAGCATGTTCCTTTGATTTCCGGCATCCATGTGAAACAGTATGTGCATTAGAATGTTACTGTAATCCCAGCACTGAGGGCAGTGGAAGATACAGATGGATGCCTGGAGTTTGATGGCTTGCTAGCCAAGCATAGTTATGAAAGATCTCATTTCAAAAAAGATAGATATCTCAGACAGATAGTGTTCCTGAGGATGGGGATCTTATATCATCTTCTGGCCTCCATATTCATACAGTAAAAGGTGCAAGCCCACTGCACAGAGGTGTACACATGCACACACACACACACGCATACAAATGCACGTGCATATGTGCCAACCTAAATAGATGTGAGTCAGTTGAAAAAAATATGGATGATCAAGGAAAATGAGCATTGAAAGAAGTTTGTGGTCAAGCTATATGACCTTGGTTTGATCACTGGAACCCACATGTTGGGAGGAGAAAACTAACTCCCGAGGTTATTATCTGAACTAATACTCATACATACACACACACACACACACACACACACACACATTCACACACCTAACACACACAACACACAATTACAGATAAAATTTTTTAAAAAATTAGCCAGGCAATGGTGGTACACACCTTTAATCCCAGCACTCAGGAGGCAGAGGCGGGTGGAACTCTGTGTGTTTGAGGTCAGCCTGATCTACAAGAGCTATTCTGGGATAGGCTCCAAAAATACAGAGATACCCTGTCTCAAAAAAAAAGGAGAAAAAAATTAGAAAATAGATAAATGAAAAATTAATCAACATCAAGTACTAATCAGGGGAAATGCAAATTAAAATATGAGAATGAAATAATCACTAAACATCTGAAATGTGACATCTATCAAAATGAAAAAGAAGGAGAAATCCTTGCCTGGCATTAAACAATTATAAAATTGTACAGCTATTTTGAAACAGCATGGAATTACCTCAGCATAATATGGTTTCTATATGATTTTATAATTAAGAAATTATAATGTTTTCTATATGCAGATAAGTAAGTATGTAGGAGACATCTTTATACAGTCTTATTCCTACAGTATTCACAATGGTTCTGATAACGAATCAATCCCAGTATCAAGGAATGAAATAATTAAGAAATGTGGTAGTGTAGATGATAGTATCAGTCACACTAGGAGGTAAGTCTTACTCATACAGCATGAATTAATTAATCTGGAAGACATTGTGTTAAGTTAAATAAGTCAGAGACACAAAGGTAAAGATCACTTCACAGCACTCATATGAGCAATCAAAAATTAATTATCTCATAGAAGTAGACAATAGATTATGGTTATTAAGGTTTACAGATTGTAACTTTGGATGAAAGTACCTCAATTTAACTTCACAGGAGGAAACACTGAAATTATTATACATTATGATGGCAATCTTTTCGAATATTTCTTTTAAAACATTGAACAACAAACGCCTCTATTATACGATCTTTGAATGATGGCTTATTTGCCTTTCTGGGCTTTGATCTTCTTTGATAGAACTCCAGCTACTTGCCTTCTAGAACACAGCCATCTGCTCTACCACACTGGCCAGGTCTTGAGGGAAAACAAGCAAAAAATTTCGCTGCTGGAACTGCTCCTCCTGAATATGGAGGCTTTGGGCATTATTTTTCCTTCATGGCATTTCTTTTGAATTTTCCTTCATTGCTTGTTGTTTTTAAAATTCTCTTCCTTTTCAGAAGTCAGCTTGGTCTCCTTCTTGAAGTTCCAGGAGGAGTGCACAGTGGAACTCTCACCCCTGTCAGCAGCCTGTCAGATTACAGGCCAGCTTGTTACTGAATGCATTGTAGACAACATCAGTGATCCATGTTTACTGAGTACAACTCTCAATGATGCAAGGAAAGTTCCCCACATCCAATCCTATTGACTCCCTGAACTCAGACTTTGTATAAACAACAAGGGCCAATCTTACTGTAGGCATCAGGTCTACCTAACCCTAACTTCTCCTTGTGGTAGGGTTTTACTCTTTCCACCAGTCATGTGATTCTTGTGACAATTGTCCCAAGATTCCCATAGCTTGGTTCTTGCTGGAAAGAGCTAATATCAATTTTTCTCAAAATTTTTCATAAAATAAAAACAGAAGGAACATTGTCAAATTCATTTTATGAGGTCACAGTAACCCTAATACTCAAACTACAAAAAATGCAACAATTAATCTGAGAATTGCAGCCCAATTTTCCAGAGAAACATGGATGCAAAAATACTCAACAAATTCTCGCAAATGGAAAACAAGGCTTCAAAAGATCACCGTGACCAAATAGTCTTTATCTCAGAAATTGAGGGATGGTTCAACATAGGAAAATTAATCAATGTAATCCACCAAATAGGCAAATTGAAAGAAAAAGATCCAAGTGATCATTTCATTACACACTGAAAAGTCTGTTTCAAAAATCTAACACCCCTTCATGATAAAAGTCTTCAGAGAGATCAGGGATACAAGCAAAATACCTCAACATAATAAAAGTCACTTAAAACAAGCCAATAGCCAACATCAAATTGAATGAAGAAAAAACGCAAATCCCCTAAAATCAGGTGCAAGACAAGTATGTTCTCTTGCTCTCTTGCTCTCTCTCTCTCTGTCTCTCTCTCATACTTGAAGTTCTAGATAGAGCAATAATCTATAGTCTATTCTTGGAAAAAGATAAGAACAATAAAATATTCTTCTGACAGGAATGGTAACTACATTAGGTAATTTATACAAAATAGCCCAATATGGTTATTCTAAAATTTGTTTTTACTTCAAATATATATCTATATTTGAGGCACAGACAAATCAATGTCACTTAAAAATAATTTACTTCAAACAAAAATTTTAACCAAATTCTATGCTATATGAATATAACTCTGGCTCTTGAATCCTTAACACAAGAAGATTTCAGGTTTGAGGCCAACCTGAATTATAGTGAGAAACTTTGTATCAAAATTGATAGATATTTGTATTACTAACTACCAGGAATAAACACAGATGATCCTTTCAAGCTTGCATACATTATGTATTAACATTGTGGAAATGCACTGTGCAAATTTATGTTTCCATGTGTCAATGTAGTATTTAGAACTTTTCATTAGATAAAACTTTATATTTGATGCCCTCTTCCTGCTGGGAAGTTATGGTTTAGTGTATTTCTTGTGTTTGAAATTCTTTAGTGGTGTATGGATTATGCTTAAGGTTTGTTTTGCCTGAGAAGCACAGAAATGATTTAATTGTATAGTTGCTGTGATTGAGTTTGTCTTACTCTTTCAATATACTGCATGTTTTCCCTTGTTTAAAGATTACCAACACAGAACATTTTTCTTTAATAAATAAAATTTAAATGTCGTTTAAAACCTATAGTGTATATGAAATACACTGATGCTATAAGGAGAAAGTGAACATAGAGAAAAAAAACTGACAATTTACTGTTACTGCTATCAAATGACTCTATGACTCTCATTTAAACTATAAAGATGTGTAAATAGATCTACATAGGATATTTGTGTTTGCTTTTATTTTCTTTTTTATGAAAACTTTATACAGTTACTTTGTACTGCAGTCGTTTAAATAGACAATGATTTCAAACTGTTGGTTTTGAATACAATCTAAAATTGTACACAAATTTAAATGGAGTCATTTGGAAACATGGGACTACTCAGGTAATGAAGCTGTTGTTTAGCTTTTTTTTTTTTTTTAACTAGATGATCCTTTTAAAATGGGGAACCAGTCTGAAGAACATGGTGGAAAGAACCCACTAAAGCATATTTGGCATAATGGGTTCATGGAAATCCTGATAAATGGCAAACACATCATAAAACAAAGTACTGAAGGTGTTTAAAATGTTTGTCATGCTGTGGCAGAAAATATTTTTTATCGTTTTTGAGTAATATCACTAGTGCTGGAATTAAAGACAAAGAAACATTCTTTACCTTTCAAATTCAAAATAATGCTTCACTCTTCTTAAATTCTATATGCTAATTAAAATGCAACACTTAGTGCCTCTCTTTGTAATTTACATATTCGTAAGACTGGTGATGTGGTCTGTGCTTCTGAGTGAATGAGTAAAAGAATGATTTCAAAATTGCCAACTAAAAAAATCATTAATAAAATTTTGGAACTGAAATTGCAATGAGTCAAATATTAAGTGACTTAATTTTTGTCAGTCTCCCAGAGAGTTCTACTAAAGCTGTTAACAGCCTATTTGCCGCTAGGATTTCAGAAGTTTTACTAATACTTTACACATTTAAGACCTCACACCACATAGTGACTCTGTGGCACAGACATTTAGAGCATCTAGTGATCCAAAATTAAATTTGAAAGTGACATTTCATGCACTTTTGGAACAATCTTTGAGAAGAAAATCTTAAAAGTCTTATAAATATTATTACTTTAAAAACTGATCAAAGTTATATGCATATATATAAAGTATTAAATATATTTGGTACACTAATATAATGTAGCAAAGTACTCAAATTCTCATAAAATGTATTGACTGAAATTAATTTATTGTTATAGAATTTCCTTATGTAAGCAAGGGGCATTGGAGGTACTTTTAGAATTTTTCTGAATTTTTCTAAAACATTTATATACCAGGTTCAATAGTTAAAAAGTAATTATCCAGGATATATAATTCTAGAGGCACAACTTAAAGAGCTTTAATAAAGCAATGTAATTTGGGGGATCAAACAAGCAACACATTCTCATTGATATCCCGTCAGGAACTCATACATCTCTCAATATAGCCTGCCTGCTCACTGGTCTAAAGGAATATTCACAAAAACTAATGAAATTGCATCATTACAAACCTCTATGATTGAGGCCAACATCCCCTATAAACCTCTGCTGAACTCTGCACTGGGGCCATAAGCATGATGCCAAGATAATTTGAATAAGGGTAGGAGTATTTTGTTTTGTCTATAATGAGGTTTTGATTTGAAAGAATGTGTGCTTATAAAATAATGGGGTGGGTTTTTTTTTTAAAATCTGGTCTCAAAAGACTTATAAAACTGCTTATAAAATTACAAAGAAGATACATCCAATATGTTGAACATAAGCAAGTTGACGAAGTCACCACAGTCTTGTTAATGATATTAAAAAGATCTAATATACAATTGTCTTTTTTTCTGAATGAAAGTTGTCTTCCCTAAGATGTATCCATATTTGGAACACAATTATACAGGTTAAAATTTCCTGTCAGTTGCCTTAAGTATTTTATGCTCTTCTTTGTACTGATTCATTTAATATTTCATGTTTCTTTATGGGAGAGGATTCTTAATCATTTTTTTAAATAAAAGAACAAGTCAATTTCATCACATACCTCTAAGAATAAAGAAAGATTAACTTTAGAATTCATGAGAAAATATTTTTTGATTAACATTTGAAATTTGTGTAATTGAATATCTTATTTTAAAAAACAATGCCTCTTTAAAATTCTATTCCAGAGAAACAAGGAGTTGGCTTCCATTTGAATAAGTGAATTGTCACTAAAAATATCATTGATAAATAGTCTGCATTTTTTATGTAGGCTCCTCCTTGTTTCCTGGCTTCTCTAGGGTTGTGGACTGTGGGCTGGTTATCTTTTGATTTATGTCTAATATCCACTTATGAGTGAGTACATACTATGTTTGTCTTTCTGGGCCTGGGTTACCTCACTCAGATTTTTTTTTTCTAGTTCCATCCATTTGCCTGCAAATTTCATGATGCCTTTTCTTACCACTGAGAAGTACTCCATTGTGTAAATGTATCATCTTTTTTTATATGTTCCTTGGTTGATGGACATCTAGGCTTTTCCAGGTTCTAGCTATTATGAATAATGCTTCTATAAACATAGTTGAACAAATGCCATTGTGGTATCATTGTGCATACTTTGAGTATATGCCTAAGAGTGGTATTGCTGGATTTTGAAGTAAATTGGTTCCCAACTTTCTGAGAAACCATCATACTGATTTTCAAAGTGGCTGACAAATTTGTACTCCTACCAGTAATAGAGGAGTGCTCCCCATACTCCACATATTCTCCAAGATAAGCTGTCATCATGGTTTTGACATTAGCTATTAGATATAAAGAAAAAGATATACAAGTTAAATACATAATCCCAGAGAAGCTAGGTAAAAAGGTGTAGACAGAAGTTTCTTTTCCTCCCCGTTCTGCAGCCATTCAGTTCCAAAGAAACAAAGAGAGACTTATATTCATTATAAACCGTTTGGCTTATTAGCTCAAACTAATTATTAACTAGCTCTCACAACTTAAATTAACCTATAATTCTTATCTATGTGTAGCCACATGGCTTGGTACCTATTCCCAGTAAGGCATTCTCCTCTTGCTTCCTTTGCATCTGGTTGGTGACTGACTCTCTCTGCCTTTACTTTTCTAAGAATTCTTTTTGTTTGGTTGCCTTGCCTTTACTTCCTGCCTGGCTACTAACAAATCAATGTTTTATAAATTATAAAACTAATATGAGTGACAAATCTTTACAGTGCAAAAGAGCATTATCCCACAGCAAGCAGCACACATGGAAGGCACCAAGAGGGAAACTGGGGTAAACTGGGAGTGTGGTATAAGAGAGGGAAAAGCAGATAGGAACTTTAAGGATCAAAAAGACCAAGTTAGGAGAGGAAAGAAAGGGGAGATATCTTGATAGAGGAAGGCATTATGGGGCTAGAGAAATTCCTAGAAATCCACAAGAATGACCCAGATAAGATTCAGAGCTGGTGCATTCCTTAATCCCAGCACTCAGGAGGCAGAGGCAAGTGGTGGATATCTGTGAGTTCAAGACCAGCCTGGTCTACAAGAGCTAGTTCCAGGACAGGCTCTAAAGCTACAGAGAATTCCTGTCTCAAAAAACAAACAAACAAACAAAGACTCCTAGTAATAATGGAAAAGGTGTCTGAAAGGGCCTTCCCCATTAATCAGATTAGTGACTACTTTAATTGTCATCATAGAACCTATATCAGATAACGGATGGAAACAGATGCAGTGATCCACAGCTAAGCACTTTGCTGGGCCCCTGGAGGGAAGATGAATCATATGAACAAGGAAGGGGGCGGGGTTCAAGAACATGATAGAGAAAACCACAGAGACAGCTGACCTGGGCTAGTAGGAGGTCACAGGCTGTGAACTGATAGTTGGGGAAGTTGGGGAACCTGCATGGAACTGAAAAAGACCCTGTCAATATGGTTGATAGTTAATGTGGTTTGATCTGCTGAGGGGAGCCCTGACAGTAGCGCCAAGACATATCCCAGGTACATAAACTGACTTTTTCGAGACCATTCCCTATTGTGAGAAACCTTGCTCAGCCTGTATACAGGGGAGGGGTTCGTCCTAACTCAAGTTGGTATGCCAGAACTTGTTGACTCCCCAAGGAAAACTTTACCCTCTCTGAGAAGTGGGTAGGGAATGGGAAGCAGGTTGGTGGGGGTGGGGGAAGGAGTCAGGAAGGAGGGGGAATTGATGTCAGTATGTAAAAAGAAAAATAACATTTTTAAAATAAAAACATATAAAAAATCATGAAAAGGAAGGGCAATTTAAAACACTTGGGGAAGCTCTGGATACCTATGTGAGTGCCAGTGAAATAGCTCCTCAATTCTTGCAAGTCATTGAGCTATCTACTCATATACTATTTCCTGATATATAGAGAGATGCTCCCTGGATGTTTTATCTTAATTAAAATATCCTTAATGTCATATGTCATAGACCAAACCATAAATATTTAGAAATACAAAAATTATTTCCCTAAGTGCTATTAAACATCAAAAAACCTTAAAGGGTATGTAATTTAAGCAGAGTGTACATTCAATAATATCAATACTAGGTAAATTGCCCATCAAATGTATACATATAGAATTTATATTTATTTTGTCATTTGTGTTCTAGGATTTATGATCTTTCTTTTAGCATTATTAGGAGATAGGAAATAAAGTGATATGCTAGGAGGGCCATTCCTGTTAAACTTTTGAAAGCTAGAGAATTGAATATAAATATAAAAAATTTCACATGAAATCACACTCATATAATTAATTGTGAGAAAATATATTTGCACTAGCACTGAGTAAAGAAAGTTTCAGCTTTACTTTTATGTCAATGAATCTCCTAAAAGTCATTTTTTCTAATAATATATATCAAGTCTATTTAAGAGTTAAAAAGTGCTTTCTTTTGGTTATGCTTTTGATTCTTAATAAATTAAATTTGGTTTCTCCCACAGTGGTGAAAATGAAATAAAGTAGTTGCCTGTACAATCTTTGTTTCTTAAATGGATATAAGTTGCAATAAGTGAAAAAAAATTCAATGATTGGAAATTAAAAGACTCATCTACATTCATTTTATAATTTAGCACTATTTTTGCAAACCATTAGTTCTCCTCTTTGTCAAAGATTTTTATTCTCTCTAACAGCTCTGTGGTGTTATTGATAGCTAAGCTTGTGAACTTTAAAGCTCCCCTCTGATGCAGGAGAAAGGGAAGGTACACAAAAGTATGGCTAAAGGGGAGGAATTCTCTTGGTTCTCTGAAACTCTATCATATTCCTTTCCTGCTTGTTAGGGATCATATTAACAAACTCTATACGTCATCTTATCCCCTGCTTTTAGTGTAAAACATGTAATATCATAGGTTTGTAACAACAGTGGCATGTTCTCTGAAGAATTATAGTAGGTAAATAATGTGTTGTGTAATTATTCTGTGTGACATGGAATATTTCCTTTCAGAGTGAGTGAGGAGTCTTATAAAGAAACATAAACTCTGGAAACATAAGAGTCTTAAACTTACAACTATGGATTAATAAGGATTCTTAAACAGTTCTACCATTCATCAGGTTGTACTCTAAGATTGTACAAGCCATGAACAAATGCAGGAAGGGAGCAGAATCTCCGCTTGAGCCACCTGCAATCTGGGCAGAGAGCTCCAGCAACATAGCTTTTCACACTCTTGCCAGTAACCACAATAAACTCAATGGTTTATCAATACAGCAAAAGATGGAAGAGTTTAATTGGCCTGGGTAAATTGACATTATTCATGTCTCTCCAGTGAAGGTGCATAACATGAAATTGGTTTCGATTAGGCAATTATTCCAAGATATAGGGATTATAATGTTGTAGTTTAAGTACAGTGAATAATTTTATTCTCCCCACAGTTATTAATGGTATTACTCAATGTTGTATATAGGGGGGAGAAGGGGGGTGCGTGTTGTTTGTTTCCCGCACCCAGCTTCCAAGCCCCCAGCCGCTGGCCCGCTCAGCGGCTGGCTGCACCCGAAATAACCATGTGACAAACTGGATTCATTTAAACTCTGCCTGGCTTATTATCATTAGCCTTTTCTCGGCTAGCTCTCATAATTAAACTAACCCATTATAAAAGTCTGTAAGTCACCACGTGGTGACTTATCGGAAGGGTCTAACTTGCATCCATTTGCGATGGTGGCTTGGGGTTTCTGCTCCTTCCTTCTTCTCCTCCCAGAACTTCCGTTCTGTCTACTCCGCCCACCTAAGGGTTGACCTAACTATAAGCCAGGCAGCCCTTTATTTAACCAATCAAAACACAGAAATACAGGTAGACCCTCCCACAACTCCAGGTATTACTCAAGGAATAACAAAGGGATATAAAGTATATAGACAGAATTAGTACCATTAGTAACTTAAGGATAAATATCTTGGTTTCTCTGGGTAGCTCCAGACTCTTGGTGAGTAGAGGTGGAAATAAGATGCAGAAACAAACACAACGACAAAAGGAGTGTCAGAATGACAAGGCTGAGGGACTTCCGAGCCATTCTACAGTGACTTTGAAGAAGGTAAAGGACCAGGTACTAAGGAATGCAAGTGTCTCTGCGGATTGGAAAATAAAGGAAAGTTATCTTTCCCCAATGTCTCCAGATTGGGGCCCAGTTAGCTGAGAGGCATCTTGATTTTTGCTCAGTTGGAGCTACTCACAGTTGCTATCAGAGCTCAGAGACAGTATATTTCTGTGCTTTGCGACTACAAAATTTGTAGTAATTTGTTTTATCAGAATAGAAAACTCGTGCAACTGCTCTAAGCTATATTTTCTAAGCAGCAAAATCGGTCCACTGCTGCAGTTAACTCTTCAAACCACATGGGCACAGCTGGGCAGGAGAACAAGTGTTGAGCAATTTTGTACAAAGCTGGGAAAGAAATCTCAAACTCCCTCCAATTTATGAAATATAAAACATCTCTCTACCAGAACACTGATGTTGGAAAGCAGAGATTATGCTTTGCTGCGCACTGTGGGGTAGCTGGCACAACAAAAATTGGTTCCAACCAGAGCCCCTAATGCTGTCACTGAGGCCTGAAAGGCACCTGCTCGCACATCATGTGCTTTAGTACCTCTGTCTCTGTTATCCGGCAAGCAGTCAGCTCGTCTATTCTGTGCCAGTCCATAGCAGCTCTAGTACCATTCCCAGCAGATCAGGCACTAGGAGCAGAAGGTCGCTGTGCACTTCCAATAACTTCCTGCTATTTTAATAAGGGCTACAATGAAAAAAGATGCACCACGGAATATGACTGAAGATGCAATTAATTCTGGCTGCCACAAATGAAAATGAAAATCCAAGCGAGAGAAAAGCTTGGAGACCTCTTTTTCTGTTACCTATAATTGTGTTCTCTCAGGATACAAATTAACAAAGGAAAAGAGTACCAGGATCAAACATGTTGGAAAACAGCTTAAAACAGTGCTGCCAGAGCTGGCACAAGCTCGGCCCGTCTCTGGCACTCAAACACCAGCAACTGAAATGTAAGCCACAGAGAGAGTAACTTCACACGGAGATGCTGAACTCTGAAAAAATTGTTCATTCATGAATTGGCAAGAAGCAGATGGAGGAGACACAGTATGTAGGAGGAAATTCCAGGATGAGTGTAAATAATTGCTGAACTACAATTTTAATGAAGAAATTTATAGAGTTTATAGGTCTACATACAAAACATACATAAGGAAATAAATAAGTTCGTTCAAAAGACATATATTAATCATCCCAAACAAGAAGGGTTACCTTTACCATCGGAGGCTGAAGAGTAATATGATCATTAGATTAATTGCACCCTTCCAAATAGATCAGTTGGTGTAACCTGTCTGAGCAATTTTTCCCCAGTATTCTTTTGCCATCCAGCTAGTCACATAAGGAATATTAGTCTGGGATAAAATGTCTTAGTTGAATCTACAAGCTTGTATTTTTTCCCCAGGTTCAAAACACTAGGGAAGTGAAAGTGACATTTATGGATTTTGTAACTTATTTTTGCTGTCTCTGATTATTTCAGAATGAATGGAGTTATGGAAATATGGGACCTTCTGGCATCTCATGACTGATGAACTATGGCTCTGATATTTATGATGATTGATTTTATTTTCAATTGTTTTGATTTCTGAAAATTTAAACACTCACTTAGCATGAGATTGATAATGGTTATTTGTCATGTATGAAATCTGACTTAGATTTATGGACTTGTTTGACAGATTTCAGACCTTCTTGCATATGTGGACTTCTCTTATTTTATGCATATATGAAATAAAACAAGAGTATCTTCTATTAGATTACCATGAGGGGACAAGTGCTTATTATGGCACCACCAGTTGTGGTGATAGAAAAATATTATGGTTTATTACATAATCCCAGAAGAATGATGTCTATGCATAAAAAAATCATATAAGTGTAATTTCAAACTGATCCCTTCGAGTAATATCACATTAATAAAAGAAGTATATCTCTGAAAGAGTGGAGTAAGTTTTAAGACCATTGCTTACATAATTAAAGATGTCGGAATTCCTACTTGGTCCCAGTGGTTAGCAGGCACTTTCTATCTGTGGTATTTATAAATGCCCATACGAGTTCATCAGCACTGAAACAGTTTTCCCCCTACCTTCAGTTGAAAGAATCAGAGAAATTTTGAGTTGGGGCTGACTTAAATATTATTCGTTCCCATTTCAATAACCTGAAGTAGAAATTAGCAACACTTGTGTTTCTAGTAAGTTGTCATCGACTATGTGCTTCGCGTCCTACTAGAGATAGGAACTCTGAGCTCCATGAGTAAGAACATTGCACTGCTTAACAGATCCATTATCTGAAACATTCTCCACTGTCATAATGAGTATTTATCTTACAAATGTCGGCCTGTTTTCATTGTTGCTACTGTTTTTATCTGGCCTTGAAGTTCTCATGCTGTGGCGTAGAACTGTTACAACAGCACTCTCTTCTTTGTCACTACATGGTTTCGTTATCAAGTCCTTGTTTCTTTGACATGTTTTCACTCAGAATTATGGGTGTGTTAGTTACCAGCTTTTAATCAGCACATTTCAGCATACTTTAAAACTTGGGTTAAGAATATACCTGTTTATTCTAGCGTAAACTCTAAGGTTATTAGCTTTTACTCTTTTGGCCATTCCAATCCCAGTGATTCACATAGTTTCATTAGTGTTTAAATTATCTTATATTTTGATCCTCAAAATAGAGGTGCTGGGCATTTAGGTCTGCTGTCATTCTTTAACAAGAACAGCCTCCTCACTCCCTAGACCCACGAGTAATTTGCAATTGTTTTTAAACTAAAACTGAAACTTTCCTCATTTCATTTTTTGACAATAACAGGGCACTTTGTAAGAGATTTTTTTTATTGTCTTCTGTATACTGTTTTAACTATTTCACAGGAATAGCTGAGCATGATTTTGGGTTGTCACCCAAGTTATGTATTTAATAAAATGTGTTTTTATTAATACTTTGAGAATTTTATACAATGTGTTTGGTAATATTCACACTTCCTCCCCCAACTTTTCCATATCTCTGGATCTATTAAAGCAAACTGATTCTGCACTATATAATATTGATATCAAGGTGTAGCAAGGAGTCATCTGGACTATTGCATTTCCTTTTTCCTGTATTGTTAGAATGTTTGCAGTACAATACTCAAAATGCTATTTATTAGCTTCATGGATATTCAAGGATTCATTCTTGTGGTCATGCCTCCATTTCTCTTTCACTTTATAAAATGTCAAACAGAAATCAAATTGAGCAGCAGGAATAAGTTTGAAACAGACATAGAAAAGAGAGAGAGAGAGAGAGAGAGAGAGAGAGAGAGAGAGAGAGAGAATAGAGAGAATAGATACGGGATTATTTTACTCTAAAGTCCCAAACAGTCACAGTCTCAGTCTTGGTGGCTACAAGAATCTGCTCCATTTCTACAAATCTTGAGAATTTACACTTTAATAGGGAATATGTTATAGTTAAGAACTCAGGGACACAAAGAAACAAATGAAAGTTTAAGAAAAATACTGAAAAATACATTAAGAAAGCATTTAACTAGAATATGTTAATAGTCAGAGGGTTGATCAGTAGAGTTGATCAATCCAAGGAGAGATGAATTTGCAAACTAAAACATATAAATGTAGGTCAAAGGAAGAAAGAAAAAATAAAAAGGAGGAGAGAGTTATCTTCCATGAGAGCAGCTTCAATTAGAGGCTGGAAGCATGGAGCTTTGCTATGTAGACCTTGTGACAACAATGTCCTTTCTCTGATTATGATGTTTATGTAATGGTGAACATAAGGAGGAAATGTAGGTTGATAAGCAGAAGTCTGTATTTGAGAAAAAGAGGAATTTCCCACAAAAAGCTGATAAGGGAACAGCATGCCATTATTGAGACTACTCTAGATATGCCCAATGTCTCTGAGCATAGTTTTGATATGTTAGCATCTTCCAATCTTCACATTAATTTTCTCAGTCAGGAACAAGGCTGCATTTTGTTTTAATTTTCCTACTTTTCTTTCTAAAGATATTAAAGCAAAAACTGGCTTAGTAACTAACTCATTTCAATTCCCACAGTGAGGCCTGATATTTAGGTTTGGCTTAACTCTCTGACTCAACCATTTTGCTATAATTGTTTGGAAAGGTTGCATGACTAATGATGACAAATAAATAAGACACATAGATATATTTAACTAAAATTATGGAGGCTCTCAGTAGAATGTGACTGATTTTTGCAATCAGCCAAGGCTTAGCTTTCTGTAATTTAGATGATTGAGTAGGATGTCTTACGACTTCTTAGATATGGTATTCAAATAAAGAGTAAAAGAAAGACGTCATGGTCATTCTGGATTGTCATGAGGAACTAGGAAAAAAGTGAACTGGATTTATTAATTCAGCCAGTGTACCAGCTTGATGGTATTTCGGGTATTTGCTGTTGTTTGCAATGTGACTTTATTTTCTCCATAAAATTTAAGGAGGCCCTTGACCAAGTATCTCTTTAGAGCAATAGACCATGAAACTCCAAATACAAGCTGCACACCAAACCAAAAGGACCAAAAGTATTCCTGAACTATAGAAGCAAGTATGCTTTGGACACTGTTACTATATTCTATTTCTGCCTTTGTCACTGTTTTTTGTTTGTTTGTTTGTTTGTTTTGGGTTTGTGTTTGTTTTTTCTAAGAGAGTTTCTCTATGCAGTCCTGGAACTCAATTTGTGGACCAAGCTGGCCTCAAAATCAAAGATCAGCCTCAGTTATGGGTATAATTTATTGAGTATTATTTATTTTAATGAGGTTACAATTTCCTAAGATTTATTTTTATTACATTTAATTATGAAATGTATGTAGTGGGGGTGTAAATTCAAATGCCATGGATGCTAGAGGCACAGAATTCCTCCTGAAATTTGAGTTACAGGTTTTTGTGATCCACTGGTTGTAGGATTGGGAAACTGAATCTGGATCCTCTGAAAACATATACACTATCAACTGCTGAGCCATCACTTAATTGCCTTGTCATTGTATTTTTTAAAGAATAGTGTTTAGGGCAACATCATCCACACACATTTTTATATCAGTTTTATGGTCTCAAAAGGTGAAAAATACTTAACTTGTGTATTTCTCTTGACAAAAGGATCACATGATTTAAAATATTATTTACAACAAAATTAGAAGGAAGTAGCAGAATTTGAAAATTGTACCTATGTAAGTGAAAAATAAAATAATCAGAACATAAAAGGAGACTTATACAATTTAGTAAATAGGATATTATATTTTAGAGGAATGATTTTTTTCAACTTCTAGTTTGTGAAAAATGCTTAGGTTTTTGTTTGTTTGTATTTATGTTTATTTGTTTGGGGTTTATTTTTAGAAAGTAGGAGCAATTACTAATAGAATGCAGGGCAACCTAAAAGGACACTAGCTTCCAGTAATAACATTAATGAGAGCCTCTTCCCATGAGTGAGGCATTATTGATGAAGTCTGGGAATTGTAGTCCTTATATATAGACATGGGCTACTCTAAACTTTCCTAGAACTGAGACTATAATCTTTGCCTTATTTGTCTTTAGTTCATCCTTTTCTTCCTATCTCAGAAAGTTCTTTTCTTTCATTTCTTGCAGAGGTATTATTTTCCAAACCTTGAAATTAGATACATGAATTATCCTGTACAAGGATCAACATCAGTGGAAATGATAGAAGAATGTAGTTAGGCAGTTGACTTAAATGTGGAGAACCTAATATATTTGTCTTTTTTGTTCTTTATCTCATTCCTTCCTTCTTCCCTCCCTCCATCCCTCCTTCCCTTCCTTTCTCCCTTTGTCCCTCCTCTTTATTTCTTTCCTCCCTCTTTCCCTACCTCTCTTCCTTCCTTCCTTCCCTCCTGCTTTCTTTACTTCCTTCCTTCCTCTCTTCCTCCCTTCCTCTCTTCATCTCTCTCTCCCTCCTTTCCTCCTTCTATTTATTTCTTTATTTCTTTCCTCCAGCCTTTTTTATTCTTCCTCTCACCTTCCCTCCCACCTTCCTTTCCTTCCTCCCTTTCTATGACCTGACCTCAGGCAACCCAGGATGGACATGAACACCCCTCCCTTCTGTCTTCATCACACTATTGCTACAGTTAGAGACAAATGATGCTACTTACCATTCCTTGTTGTTTTGTTTTTGTATTCATCATTACTATATGAACTTGCTTCTATTAAACAGGAAAAACTAAAACATTTTTTTAGTTACCAAAAAAATTGTATCACTACTATAGATAGCAACCAATAACTCAAGAACAACTGAAAATAATTGATTTTGTTTTTGTTTTGAATTAAAAGGTTGTATATGGAACCTTGAGCAAGTAATCAAAATCTTAGAAATGTACACATATTATTTCTGAATTATGAAGGCAAGAAATGCATTTTATGTATAAGTTGGGGTGAACTCAGTGATCATAAAACATATGGTAGAAACTATTAGGAGATAAATTCAATGGATAATGAAGAAATTGAATATAGGAAAACTTATAGTCTTTGCTATAGAAAACATTGGCTATTTGGTAAACCACAGTTTATAAAGTATAACTACATCTTTCAGGACAATATATGGGAGAGATTATTTTTATTATTGCATTTGGATGGAAATTGTTGATTATCCATCTTTGTAAAGATAGCACTAATTTTATATTTGCCCATATGTAGATGCTTATCTAGAAATTTCTCAGTTGGATTTGATATGTAACATCTGTTCAGTAACAATGAGGGCATGAGAAAATTAGCTCAAGAGAGAAATGGTGACTAAGAGAATTCTAGAAGTACTAATGTAGATGACAATAATACATAGAGATGATACAAAGTAATCAATCATGTGTCCAACAGTTTGTTACCTAATACTAGACTTGCAGACAACACTTACACAACACGGGTACAGGTAGGTGAATAGAAGTAAGACATAAATGAGTAATTTATATTCATAGATATAAGTGATAGAAGTGCATTCTTTTATATAAAAATATTTTCTCATGGTTCCAGCTACTTGAGAATTATTTAAGATTGTATGTACATCATGATTAAACTCTACATGACTCATAGCACTGTAGTTAGCACATAAAATACTCTGCTAAGTAGATCTTAATGATATTAATTATGTTTTCTGTACATATTAATTTTATGTCACAAATAAGTTTCAACAAGATTAATCTCATTTACTTAATAGAAATTCAAAGCTAAATATTACATTCAACTAAGTAAGTAAGGTTGTTTTGGCAAAATGATTTTTTATAAAAATGGACATCTTTAGCAAACAAAATTTATTTCAAAATCAAATAGCATTCCATATTTTTATTTGGGTTGCATGATGGGAACATTAAAATGTTTATTAAAAGAATCACTGTGTGCTTGAACAGCAATTTTATTAGCAGTTGCTGAAATTTTTAATCCCTGAATGAAATTCTGCCTAAATCATGATTACTTCAGTATCATATCAATACTCTCTAACATTGCACAGTGAGACAGTTGTTTGGTTGTTGTTGTTGTTGTTATATTTAAAAAAGGGAATGTTATGACCCAAGTAAATTGAAGCAATGTATAGAAAAGTCAAAATGAAGCATAATACTTGTGAGTGTTTATATATATTATATTCATTTAAAATTCTTCTATTTTCTTTTTCTTTTCATATGGTAATAGAGTTTCAAAGTTGAAATTTTTTAACTTTATCATTGTATTTTTAAATGTTTTCATCAACTTCCTTAGAATTGTTCATTTGACATTCTTTAAATAGGATTGTTCAAGCAAAGCCTTCCCTTCTTTTATAGTCTTTGTTCTATATTCATCTTATCCCACTTTCTGCTCTAACACTGCATATCAATGCAAACCAGGTTATCTGGACTGCTAGCAAACGGACAATGTTTATATACATATACATATATACTCTTGTTTTCTTTACTCCTCCAGTGTTTGTATATCAGAAAAGCACCCACTAAAATTGATACAGGGAAGAATCAAGATAACAGCTGTTCTATTAAGTGAAAATTTCTCTTTTCTACGTTATCTAAGTTTTATTCCATCTTTTAGGGGTGTCAACACTAGGAATTACTGAGCCCAGATCTGAAAGTCATACTCCATCATGTACTCATTATGTACTCTGATACTCATTAGCTCTCTATTTCTTGTGCTCTTTAATGAGGAAGGCAGATGCCAAGAAGACTGTGACCAAAATCTGTGATGTGTAAGAAGGATAAATGGGCAAGCACATGCTTTTCTATCTTCTCCTTAGCCTATAAATAAGCTTACAAAATCACCATGGGCATCATCATGGTAGTGAGTACAGATGGATTTGATGTTCTTTGTGCCAAGCCCTGTCATATCAGCCCTTACAATTCTTAGTGATGTAGGAGTTATAAAACACAGATCAGGACTGTTTTTCAATGTCTTTCATACAGATAATTGGTTAATGTTTATACAGCTCATAAAAGGTGTTTGTATCCATCCAGAAATAAAGAACCATTTACACACTATCAAAGTCTGCCTGGAAATTACACTGTGGGATCTCCCTTTTCATTATTGTCCATTGGCCACCAGTCCGTGGGAGACAAAGGGAGCAGAGTTGGCCTGCAGAATTTTGTACAGAGCTTTGACTGTGAGTATGCCATAAATAGCCTTCCGGGAGTCTGTTTCAGTGTTACAGCTCAACTCTGTTTCAGAATAAGAGGAATATATAGGATGGGGACAGTGACTTGGACATCACATAATCTGCATTCGACAGCATGGTCCTATCATAAAGCTAGAGCACAAGATCCAATTATCATCCAGACAGCAAGTGGGTAGCATTTGCAGGGAATCATGTCATAGGTCACACTTAAGATAGGACAGGCATCCACATTCACGGAGAGTTTCCAAATAAGGTCAGGCATCTGGCATCCAGAGCTAGGAGGAACACTATCCAAATCAGGTAAAGAGGAAGTCTTGCTGCCAAGGAAGTCCTCCATCACGCCAAGCTCAGAGAGCTATCCAGACACGTGGTGAACTGAACTTTAAATACAGAGTACTTCAACATTACACTTTGTAATAAACCTATGTGTTGTTTTCATTCTGTACTCTGCATTATTTCCACACCTTGCTAGGGAAATATTATATATTCAAGATTTATTAAAATTTCCATGTAGGAACCAGGAATTAATTTAAATGCACATATTTAAGTAGAACTGTGGTATATATAAAAAAAATTACCATTACTCAGATGTCCAGCTCAACAAGGAATAACTTACAAAATTATTTTTTTGTTTTGTTTTGTTTTTTGTTTTTCGAGACAGGGTTTCTCTGTGGCTTTGGAGCCTGTCCTGGAACTAGCTCTTGTAGACCATGCTGGTCTTGAACTCACAGAGATCCTCCTGCCTCTGCCTCCCGAGTGATGGGATTAAAGGCATGTACCACCACCGCCCGGCCCTACAAAATTATTTAATGTGACATTTATAATATAAACTAATAGTTTTATATATGATAATGTATGTCATATTATGCATAAATAATCCAATATTTATTATTTAATATCAAAACATTTTTATTTGTATTAACATAACAATAGTGTGACCTATATGTACATAGACCATACAAAAGAGTAAATGCTAAACCAAAAACAGCTCAAAATTTGTTGCATTTTCCTAAAATAATGAGGGAAATAATGTTAAAGAATCATTTAAAGAAAAAAGCTAAATAAAATGGAGAAACGGTTAATATTTATTTAGATCTTCTTAGTACCAATTTTACAGTTATGAGGGAAATGGGAAAATAACAGAAGAGGTCATTGAAAGTGATGTTTACAAAAACAGCAGGAAAAACCTCGAACGCCCACGTCAAAACACATGCAGTAAACCTTGCTCTTTTTACTCCTCCAGTGTGTGTGTGAAACAATAAGTAAAACACCTACTAAGATTGTTACAGGAAAGAGTCAAGATGACAACTCTGCAGTCCAGTGTTTAATTAGGTTTCTAAACTTATCTATATCTCTCATTATATATCTATGCATGTGTTTATCTGCAACTGAAGCATGACTCTATGGAAAAATGTTGGAAGATTCTAAGTTGTCCATTTATCATATTTTCTTTGTTTTCATCTATTTCCAATGCTTTTCACCATCATAGAATGCCTAGAAATGGAGTGACAAACAGGCACACATTTCTAGATGTTCTACAGCCCACCTGTTTCATTATATTTCAGGACATAGAAAGTGTCACAGTTATGCAAGACCTTTACAGACATATTCAATTGCTATTCACGCAAGAAAAATAGTGTCAGAAGTATTTGTGAACATTTGCAAAGAACGTAATAATAAAGTTAGAAAATTATGTAAAATGTTTAAACTAATTATGATTTAGAAGGTTATACACATCACATGTGAAATCATTATGAAATATCATGCTTATGATGTGTGGATATTTATAACAAAATAAGAGTAAATAAATGCAAATATAATATAAATTTTCATATATGTACCCATAGACTTACCAGAAATCAAAAATCAAAATATTAATTCAATTATATTATAAATGTGTGTGTGTAAAATGTATGGGAAAGTGCTTAGGTGTGCACAAGGCAGAGGAGGATGTCAGGGGTTCTGCTCTCAGGTTCTGCTTTTTTTCGTTTGTGATACGATCAAGAACTGAACCTGGACTCTCTCCATTTCAGGATGGCTAGACAGCGAGGTCCAGCAATGTTCCTGTCTCTACCCACATAACCTTGCGATTAGAGAAGCATTGGACGCTGGCAGCTGCTTCTTATGTGGGTGCTGCTATTTCAGTTTCAGGCCTTCATGCTTGAACTGCAAGCACTCTTAAACACTGACACATTTCAGCATCCCCTGTAATGGTGCTTTTCTTTGTTTTTATAACTTTAAGTGTCTCGCAAAGAAATTATGTTGCTATATACCAAAAGTAAAAGTTACTGCAAAAATTTGGGCTGCATGTCAATATCTTTAAAGGGTTTTATGCTAATCAGTGTAAGAAAAGTGATGGGATATTTTGTCATTGAACTGAACATATAATTATACAAGAAAGAAGAAATAGGAAAATAGAAAATGTAGTTAGTTCCCTGCAGATGTATGAATTTCTTAACTACTAGAATATACAAGCTAAACAGCCTTTTGTGGTTGGAAGATAGATTCATAATTCAGGAGGGAGGATGTTGGAAACTACTTAGAAGTCATTTGACTTCCAGCAGGACTAGATGAGCACAGTCATTGTATTGTCTTGTGGCTGAAAGTATTGCCTGGAGGAAGTAACCCTGAGTAATTTCCATGTGCCGTGTTTATGCTGTGGCCTGCTGGAGAGCTTTTCTCTAAGTACTGTTATGAGTCTCAGCCAGCAGGCTCCCTGGCCTGATGCAAATTTCTGGATGCCAGATTCACAGATTAGACGTGCAGGGTACATATTGACTTTTGATGAGCATCTCACTAGCTATGCTATTTCAACCGCATGCAACTACCAAGGGTTTGAACAGAGAGAGAGAGAGAGAGAGACAGACAGACAGAGAGAGAGAGAGAGAGAGAGAGAGGGAGAGAGAGAGAGAAATACACTGAGTTGTTTCTGTGAGGTCCCCAAGGAACTTAGACTGTTTAAATAGTTTGCAAAAAGTTTAGAGATGTAAAGAAGGAAGTGGGTAGGAATAATGGAAATGAGGGTTAGTTTATTTTTCCACTTCTCATAAGTACCAAAATAGTTTTGATAAAGCCACAACAGTGTTGTACATATAAATGAGAAATCGTATGTGCAATAGTCCTTGACTTAAAATATTTGAATGCAATTGAAACAAATCCCTTGAAAATGTTCTTACTTAATTTGTTGACTTTAGGTTACAGCCTTTAAAAAAATGAAATTGATCCTTTTGTATGGTTTCAGGCCTTAAATCAGGTCAGTTTGGAGGACTGAGGTGAAACATCCAACACATTTCATATAGTTGTTTCTCTAGTACTGCTTGTCTTCATTCAGTTCTATGGTCAGTGTGGCATAAAGAACTTAGCTTCTTCAGTTTCTGGATAAGCTACTGAGTATCTAGATATTTATTAGTATGGATTTAAAATTTTTGTTTTTAAAATAATGGAGTAAATTAACTATATAAATCATAACTGGTTGAAAAATATGCCACAAAATAGTAGAAGTTCTATACTATATTATTTAATTTACAAGTAATCAGACCACTTGGAAAGTGATATATGTTATTAGAGATAACAAGTAAGTTCCCCAAAACACAAAAGTGGTCACAGGGATGAGGCAGATAGACTCAAGACTTTTGCCAACATTTTCCCTTCTTTTCTTTCTAGGGCCACCTGCAGTATCATACAGATTTGTACTTCCTAGTGGCCTCCTGGATATGACATATTTCTCTGATTCCAGGCTACTTTCGTGGAAGCAAAAGTTTGCTAAATCAGTTCTCTCTAATCTGAAGTCATTTGAGCATAATGGTTTTATCGAGTCGTTAACAGTTAGCTTCATAGGAAAGTAAGGCAAATGTAGGGTATTCCATGCTTGTCCTTCAAG
>JAQHUG010000151.1:4703835-4717720 GCA_028555095.1 Dicrostonyx torquatus
ATCAAATCCAGCTGGACCAGGACTGAAGGAGCATATGACCAAACCGGACTCTGAATGTGACTGCCAATGGGGAATGACTGAGAAGCCAATGATAATGGCACAGGGACCTATCTATCTCTTCTGCATGTATTGGCTTTTTGGGAACCTATTCTATATGGATGCACACTTTCTTAGACCGAGATGGAGGGGGGAAGGTCTTCGGCTTTCCACAGGGCAGGGTATCCTGCCCCATCTTAAGGAAGCAGGGGAGGGTGGTGGGGTAGTGGGGGAGCGGGAGGGCCTGGGACAAGGGGAGCAAATGTAAATTATATTTTAACAATAAAAAAAGAACAAAAATAAAAAACAGTCCAGAGTTTGTGGTTTGTGAGTTGTGTATAGATAATCAGTTGCATGTCTAACGGGTCTCTATTGCCTGTCTGTCTTGTCTCTAAAAAAATTCTCGCATTTATTGAACAATATAGAAAATATTACTTAGGAAAGGAATGATAGATATCCTACACAATTTTTTCAAGAATTTATAAACGCTTAAGGTACTGATTTGAACTGAACCCAAATTACTAATTTTTGTAAAGATTGATCAATATTTGTGTGTTTTTTTTCAAACATATATGGTTCATATTTGTTATGTCAGGTTGCCTTTTTCTATTTTCTTGATTTAACATGTCATTGCTATAAAATTCACCTTTGCGTGTACACATGCATGTACGCACTCACACAGAGACACACACACTCACACTGCTTTCTTTTTCAGGTGTATGGAAGGATATACATCTTGTGATAACTGCTATACAAAATGTTGTAACAGCTGAATAACTGGGAAATCCTATGAACGTATGGTTGATTATTACACTGTTCCCTTTACTGTCGGTTAAACAAAATTGCTGAATATATACCAAAACATAAAGATAAGTGTTAATTAACCTCAAAGTGCTGGTGTAAGAGGGATCTTCTGTATTTTGTGTTGCTTTCATTGGTTAATAAAGAGACTGCCTTGGCCTTTAGGATAGGTTAGCCCTTAGGTAGGCGAAGTAGACAGAACAAAAGGCTGGGAAGAAAGGAAGTGTGGCAGACACCATGATGCTCCTACCCTAGATGAATGTAGGTTAGACTCATGCTGATAAGCCAAGGCATGTGGAGATACACTACTATTAAAAATGGGTTAGTTTAAGATATGAGAGTTAGCTAAGAAGAGACTGATGATAATGGGCCAAGCAGAGTTTAAATGAATACAGTTTGTATATAATCATTTTGAGTATAAGCTAGCTGTGCTGCCGCGGCCAGGAGCCAGGCACTGGGAACAAAAGGCCACACTCCTCTCAGATGCTGGGAACACAACCCGCACCTCTTACTACAACATGCAATATCAACTTGGATGTAAAGTCCAGCAAAAGTTCCAGGGTCTTTGTATGTAAGAGATAATTTAATAAATTCCTAATGCCACACTGGGTAGAATACATTTTTATTTTAAACCTCTCTTCAACTTTATTGACAGAAGTCTAAATTGTACTAACTCTAATAGGCAAAATATTTTACATTGCTAAATATTTCAATGAATACTTCTTGGTTCTATAAACTTAGATTCCAATCACCTTTTCTTTTCAAAAGAGGCCTGAAAAGTAAACAACTAACAGTTAATGAAGTTAATGAAACAGAAGTAGAGTTACTTATATCTTTGCTTGTACTAGGGCATAGTGGAAATACCCTCTCACACTTTGTCTCTCTCTCTCTCTCTCTCTTAGTCTCTTATAAATGTCATTTTAAGTGTATTATTAAGAGAATCTTCTATTATGTCACCAAGGAAATGCATAGAACCTTTAATAAATATATTCTTTAATAAACAGTTAAGTGAATGGAAAAAACATAGAACATCTATGAATCTATGATATGCATTTGTAAAATAGAGATAAAGTATCACCCAGAATGCATCTGAAAAGTTATTATAAAAACACTTTTCTATTATGGTTTTAATATATTGCTTAGTGTTCAGTGAGTGATGGATTTAGGAGACTGAACCTTTTTTGTAGACTTCTGGATCCATAATTTGAGTAATTCACTAAAATTTATATGGAAGATCATCTGAAAGAAATTCATAAGTAATTTATGAGTGATTAGAATTTATATTCTTTATTTAGAAGTGTTTAAATGTTGAATAGACTTAAAAATTATGTCCTACTTTCCTTCTTTCTTGAATTACATATATCTGAAAATAGATACTTTTATGGAATATAAAACATAATATTTTTTTCAGAGAAAAAATATTTTCAAAAATCTTCATCTTTTTATTTAGGGTATAGAGATATAATAAAATTTAACATTGATAAAAAGTTATTTTTAATGTTTGTGGAACATTTATCTTGCAATTTTTAGCTCATATAAAACAAGATAAAAATATAGCCTTTGTTAGAAATTAAAAAATATGCTATATCAAAAATGTTTTAGAATATAATGTATGAACAAATACTGCACTAGTTTCAATTTGTAAAAATTTTCTGAAAAATAGTATAACATGGGTTTATTACTAATAACTATTTCTTTATATCTGATTTCTATATAGTTCACAAAATTACATACTATATCATTCCATTAATACTAAGTCATATTATATTTATAAACATGGCATCAATAGCTGAAAAGAATACTGACAGCTTTAAACTCTGACAGATGCTAAGACTGCACATCTTTGCATCATTCCTTGCACTATAATTACAAAATAACCCTAAAATTGTAAATCTCTCATTTATGTTTACCTTTACATTATTGATCTTATGAAGTTTTGCGAAATTCTGTGTTTATTTACTTTGAACTATTTTTGTATGATAATTACCTACATTATAAAGGTTTATAAGAACAGATCAATGAATTGTGACATTCTAGGAGTCTAATATCATTCATACACTTAGCAACACAACATCTTTAACCTAGTAGGTCACTTTAAAGAAATTTTATTTTCACAAAAGTTTGAGGAAAAGTTCAAAAAAAACAGGTAACAGTTGCTTTCTTTTTTATTTTTATTTTGGTTTGATTTTGTTTTTAGGCAGTGTTTTTCTGTAGCTTTGGAGTCTGTCCTAGAACTAGCTGTTGTAGATCAGGCTGGCCTTGAACTCAGAGGTCCGCCTACTTCTGCCTCCTGAGTGCTGGGATTTAAGGCATGCACCTCACTGCCTGGCACAAATTGTTTTCTAAAGAGGCCTTTTCTGCATATATTCTATTAAATATTTAAGTGATCATAACTTCAAAAAAGATTCACTGCATTACCAATAGACTAAAGTAACATTTTTTTTCAAGGAAAAGTGATTAGTTTGAGAATGCAAAGACAATCCTCTACGCTAAAAGAGAATAGATTGTTGACAATCTAGAGTTGATACTTAAGGACTCACAAGAAATTTCTCTAATTTGAAAAGGAGATTAGAACTTTAGATAGGGGATATAAGAAAGTGTTGAAAATAAGGTAAAGGGGGGATGAGGAAGCTTCATCACTAAGGGAGGACTTTTATACCCCTGGAAGTTGCTATGCATGGATACGCTGGACAATTAAAAGCATTAGCCTCTCAAGATTTGCACATTAGTACAATAGTAGTGTGGATGTTTTGGGTCTAACCACTTTCCTTTTAGATTTAAGGGCTACTCCATAACAGAATTCTTGCCTAACATCATTAACTGGGCTAAACCTAGTATGTGATAGATCACAGATATTAAGAAAGGGCCTAATATTGTCATCCTGTAAATGGACATAGTAATAAATTACCCCCTGAATTTTTATCCTTATATCTATAGATTAGTGCGTCCTCATTAGCAAAACTTCTTTGTTATAGATGGTGATTAATAAAGAGACTTCATCCCCCACCCCTCCAAAATTGGCCAGTGTGCTGATCATAAGAACAGAACTACTCAGCTCTAAATGGGACATCTGTGTCACAGCCTGTTTCCTCAAAGCTCAGGAATGGTGGTTGAAGAAGGACCAGATGACTGTAAGAGCCAGATAATTGGCAGTAATTTTGCACTCAATAGCTTTTGTTGAATACTCAAGACTTAGAAAAATTAAGCAAGCCCAGTTCACAGCATGGATGCAAGAAGGGCTGATCAAATTATGTCCCGAGTTGAAGAGCAATTGGTATTTGGTGGCTGCTGGTGGCAGAAGAGTCAGTTTGGTGATGCAACCCATGCCCTCAAAGATTGCTCTTCACCCATACATATCTATGTTGCTCTGAGCTTAGTGAGTCTAAAAAAGAATTTACATGATGTTGTTTAAGAAATGTGGTGGTGGGTATGGAAAATTTTGGAGGGGAGGGAGGTGCATTGATCAAAATATATTACATGTGTGATGAAAACCTTAAAACAATTAAAACACTAAATTAAAATACATAGTTCACAAAAATCCAGCTTTCACACTATTTCTGCAACTGTATTTATAAATCATTTGGTTCATTTGTGCTCACAAACACAAGTGTACTTGATGCACAGTCAATATGTTACAATTAATGTGTCCTTCTCTGAGTAGCCTTCAATGTATTCTTTCTATTTTGTAAAAATTATTTTTATATTTGTTAAATTTTTTGACAATTTCCCTGATTCAACATACAAAAATATATACTTGAAGTTAGTCTTTTTGAGGTTTTAACTTATAATTAATGAGAATTGAGGCAAAGATGTTACCCAAATATTGTTTATATATAAAAATTTAGATATAATTAAATGAATAAATATAAAAGCAGTATGTTGAGGTCTTTTTGATTCCCCATTCAAATGATGCTTAACACAAACACACAAAAATACTAACGTATTAGAGTGGAAAAAGGAAGTGGTATATGTTCCTGTAGAGACAAACAGTTTTATGACAAAACAGATTTTCAGCAGAAGTCCACAAGAAGATATAGTAATACTGCTTCATTATGGAGTGCATGTTTAGATTTTCTAAAATATATTTTAATTAAAATGGAATTATACCACTTTTCTTTCCATTAATTTCCTCAAGCTCCTCCTACAAATCCTTCATCAAATCTCTTCAATGGTACAGGCATTGACACCCACACACTGAAAATATGCCAAGAGATAATATAGTTGGATCATATAGTAAATTTACCTTGTGTTTTGAGTATTCTCCTTATTGGTTTCCAGAGTATAAGTTTGTAAGACACTAACAGACATAAGGGGTCTTCTTTTTTTTTTTTTTTTTTTTTTTTTGGTCAACTGTTCTTTTTGTTTTGCTGATCTTAGCAATTTTGACAGGGATGAGTTGTCATCACATAATTGTTTTAATTTTCACAGAGCACACATTTGCAGTAAATGGAATACCATGCATTGATTGGTGAGGTCTCATAGGAACAGTTGTTGGTTTCTTCTAATTCAATAACATTATGTAATTTTATTTCACCCATTCTCAACAAGAATTTGTGGAAAGACTAGAAAAGAGAGAATTAAATATAATGGTATTGTTTGACAAAAAGGCAAAAAATGAGACATTTAATAAATTTCCAGTGGGACCAATTGGAACTTCTGAATTTAGGTGACAGTTATGGGTCTTGATCTGTTGGGTGGGGGCGGCTCTGGCAATTGCACCTATCCCAAGTGCAGAACTTGCTTTTTAGAGCCCATTCCCTATGGAGGGATACCTTACTCAGCCTAGATACAGGAAGGAGGCCCTTGATCCTGCCTGAGTTGATGTGACAGATTTTGCTGACTCCCTGGGAGGCCTAATCTTTTTTGAGGAATAGATGGAGGATGGGAAAGGTGGAGGTGGGGTGCAGGAGAATGGTGGGGGCAGAACTTAGTTTGGTATGTAAAATGAAAAGTAATTTTTTTAAAAATAGAAAATGAAAAGAAAAAAAAAACCTATGGATCTGCACTGCTACTGTCCTTTTGATAAAACATAACAAAATATATAATGTTATATACATGTGTGCAGTACAATTGACATTGTATTGATTCCTAAATGTGAAAAACTAATAAAACTAATTAATTAGTGTCCAATACTCCAGGTAAGCCTCTAAAACAAAAAAAGAGTGATCATAGCCAGTAAATGAGAGAACCTTATGAAATACAGAAATTACAATTGCATAATCTTTAAAATACATATTTAACACCTCACTAATGAAAGAAAATTAAATCCTTAGAAAGTGTGGAAGAAGCTGAGACACAACATTTTAAAATCTAAAACAAAGTGGCTAGAATTTTAAATATTAAATGGTGAGATTAGATAATATTTTTATTTCCTCTATGCAAAAGAAATTGAGTAATAAAGTACCTGTGCATCCAAATTGTTAGTCTAGTAATCATCTGCTTTGTTTCTCTAGTCATTTCCCTTCTGCAGTGATGATGAAAGAGCAAAAAAGTCATACAATAAGAATAGGCTGCACAACTGTAACATGTGTGCACAGGGCCGAGGTCAGTCTTATGCTTGCTCCCTATTGGGAGCAGGGCCAGTCTGTGACTCTTCTGCAGGCTTTGAAGACCCTTTATCTGACATTGTGTTGCCTTGTTCAACCTTAATACTGGAAGGTTCTTAGTCTTACTGAAACTTGCTATGACATGTTTTGTTGACATCTATGGAAAAGCTGCCATTATCTGAATAAAAATGGAGGATGACTGGATGGAATGGCAGAAGGAGGTGGAGGAAGGTACTGGAGGAGAGAGGGGAGACTATCAGAATGCTAATTAATTAAGAGATATAAAATGGCTATGTAATGTCTTTCATGACATGTTAACACTTTGGTTTGGTTAATGTCACTTTGACACATTTTTAAAATAATTTCATTTTTTCATGCCTACCATTTCACTACATTTTGGCTTTTTATAAAAATCTTCTATTTATTTCTCTTCTTTACTTCTTCATCTCTACACTGTTTTGAATATAAGATAATTAAACAGTGAAGTTTGTATTTTTTTCCTTCAAATAAAGGAAATGTTTCTTACTTGTTTGTTTTTTCTTTCTTCTTTGCTCTTTCTGTAAAGTCAGTAGTTGAACAGCTGGTGATCCAGCTCAGTCAGAAATTAGAGCGATTCTGGGTCAGTTTGCAAATCGAGTTGCTATCAGTTAATCTTTAAAAACTCTACTTGCCAGTTACTGGCTTCAGCCTCTAGCAGGACATTGGCGTCTGAATGCGGAGATCACAGAGACCTCACTGTGTCTTTTAGTATTCATAGTGGCCATGTCCCAACCCAAGGCTAACATTTCCATTCCTAATAGCATGGAAGTGTCCTTGGCTCTCTGCACAGGGTGCCAGAGTTTAATCCTCCATAACAAGCCACAGGCGAATTGCAGGAACCAGGACAGTACCAACCCCATAGACTCTGTTTTTCGCAATTGTAATCTTTCCCCAAAGCTTGCCTGTTGTACTCTTAATCCTTCACTGAAACTCAGAATTGGTTCCTAGTTGGAAAATCGAATGACAATACAAATTCCCTCACTTAGAAATAAATCTTTCCTTCCACTTATATTTCAACATGTACAAACTTGTCTATTATTTTTTTCAATAATATTAAGCAATCGAGTTTATTATTTTCTGCTTCCTGGTTATTCTGAGGAGAATAAAGGAGATTAGATACAACATCCATGGCAAGTAACTTGTATAAGTTTATTGTGATTTGAGATGTCTGTTGAACCTAACTAAATTAGTTTAACTGGTAAATACTCAATATGTAAATTCCATGAATACAATTATAAAGAATGAAAAGAGAAAAATGATTGTCATATATGTACCTTACTTCATAAAATAAGAAAAGTGATAGTAAAATTTATTAATAAAAATTCTTCCTTTTATCTTTTAGCACTTTAAATTCTGAGTGAATATTATCTTCAAAAGACCAAAAAGAGTTTGAGTAGGGTTAAATTGATTGTGGTGGTAGAGAGAGATGGTAATGCAAATCAGAACATGCTCATGTCCATTTGTATTTGGAAACTATTGGCTAGATTCAGGCATTCAGAGTAGGAGGTTCCAATTTCCAGACAACTCACTGCAGAAAGAATATCTCATGTAAAGAGTATTAGTACATAGGTAGAAAATGCTTCTGAGAATATGGCTGATAGGGGAAATTTACTTATAGAAGACTACATCTGGTAAATGTAAAAGGAATTGTTCATAATTCATGTTAGAGAACTCTGAATACCCCTAAAATGGTTGTTGATTAAAGGAAGTTTCATAGATATGCAAAGTAATATAGAATAATTATTTTATTCAAAGCTAGAACACTTGAATCAGCTTATGACTGAGCATGGAACAAAGGCAATGATGAATGTAGCTTTGTGCATGCACAGAATATTTGTAATCAACAGAATTAAAATTTCAAATTTCAACTATGGGTCAAAATTCTTAAAAAAGGAATAAATTCATAGTGGAGAAAGAAAAAGGAGGGACAGAATGGAAGAGTTTCTTTACTGATTAACCAATGAAAGCAACACAGGACTTCCTACATCAGGAAAGAGTGGGAAAAAGGGAGATGGGAAGGCAGAGGGAAAGATGTTCAAATGAGCTGGAAAAAAAGAAGGCAAAATCAGGATAACAACAGGGTAACTCTCAGTACCAGTATCCATATCCATGAAATTCATTCCATGTTGACATAACCTTAAAAAATACTCAAGTGCTTTGAGATCATGTATTATAGAACACTAAAAATAATAATAAAATGCTATGATATCATTTTAAAGTTCAATAATAAAATATATCAAGAGAAAAATAAATACCACAAAGTTTCTACAGAATTGCAAATTGTTCTACCCAAAGAAAGCAAACATCATTCAGATAAGTTTTTGTAAAATAAATAAATAAATGAAAACTTCAAGAAGGAAAATGGTGGTAATTATCTTTATCTGGGAATTTCTTCAAAAACTTAGTATCTTTGAGGTTTGTGGTTAGAAATGATTCATTCTTTCTATCCATGCTTTGCTTAGACTGAATTCAGTTTGTCTATAATTATCACTTAAGTAATGATGGTTGTCCATTTTTACAGTGTTCAACTCCAGGAAGAGGAAAATTGCAAGCTTAACAGTTTCCTAATCACGTTCTTTGTCAACAGAAGCTTCCACGTGGCAACAAAAGCTTTAGAAGTCTGGGATCATTCTTTATTGCCATAAACTGATAATCACAGGTGAACATAATTGGTTTTCTGCTGCCCATAATTCCAGATTTGAAGATGGATCTCTGAAAATGGAGGATGGACAGAAATAAATTAATTTTAATTGGAGTGAATGGAATGGTCCATAACTTTATTCATAAGATTGCCATTATTGATTTCATTTCTTGTTTATTTTCTTAGTCCAAGTCAATTTCTGTAGCTGACTACACAGTTGTAGTTGACAAATGTATTCAATATGTTATGTCTAAACTCTTTCAGATATTTCTATTCTATTTTATTTGTGTTTGTTTTTGCTTTCATGGCTGGAGGAGAATGGAAGAGGTTGTGGGACCCCTGGGACTGAAGGTAAAAATGGCTGTGAACAACCTTATTGGTGCTGTGATCCCAGCTCAGATCCTCGAGAAGAGCAACAACTGCTCTTAACCACTGAGCATCTCTCTCACACCAAGATTAAAATTTTAAATAAATTGAAGTATGACGTATATGTGTACACATACACACATGCATACATATATATATACATTTATAACTTTTAACAATTTTTCAGTTCAATTTTAAAAAGCAATTGAGTTTATTCAAGTATGTACAGAAACATGGATGAGGGGTTCCTCACAATGACATATATGACTCATGTTGCATCACAAAGGACCCTCCTTTATGAGTCACAAGCCATAGCTCATGCACTTGTACCCTAGAGGTATCTGCACAGTCTGAGGCAGCCTGGAGGTCTGATAATTATCTTTTGGCATCTGCTCTCTCCCTGTTTTAGTACCTTGGGAAGGACATTGAAAATATTGTAAACTGTATGTTTCTCATATAGGTGGTCAAGTTTGTTTACTGCCTAAATCTCATAAGCCTATTTCAGGCTTCTATATTTTATGTTGGAGTAAATGTGCTCCAATACATACTAATGTATTTTCATTGTGATACATCTCTTCAAACATTTTGTCAATTCTCTAGTTTCATATAAAGCACTTTATTTATGCACTTGTTTATGTTTACATGTGTAACAATATCAATTTTAAGAGAAATAATGAATTTGAGAGTGAATTAGGATGAGCATAGAAGGATTCAGAACGAGAAAAATTGTGGAACTGAAATTATGTAAATACATTACTAATATATACAATTATCAAAGGAAAAAGACAAGGAAAAAAGTCAAATACAGATAAGACTATATATACTTTCAAGTCTTGTGAAGGGTAGAAGAATAATTATCTCTTCCAATTTCAATTATAGTTTGGATGCTACCAAATGTTATGATATTCCTGTTTGGTGACAAATGGCTTAATGATCATCCTAATTTCAACGGTTACAAGAATATCTCCTGAAAAGCTCCTGGCTCTATTCACATAGCATAATGAGAACAGGGTCATTTAATATATACACACAATGGATTGCTTTGCATCAGAGTGTTTCAATGTGTTCTCCAGTATCCAGTCTATTACACATTAACCCACATTAGATTGAGCATATACATTCATCTTAACAAGGCTTCCATCAATTGCCCACTTTCTTAGTTTAAATTTATACTTCTTTGATGGTTATAACTGGATAGATCAATACAAGGTTACACGCTTCTAAGAAAGAGGGTCACAGATTTCACCCTAAGTTCATTGTTTCTGTTGAGGATAAGCAGCACAGTCAAGTGAAATATCCCATTGTCTTCCTCATTTGGAACCTTACAAAGCTGAGTGACATCTTTATCAATGACACTACCTGTATAAGCACTAGCTATATCTGCATTTGACAGCTGCTAATACTTCACTTTCCAACTATTTCTACATTATTTATATTCTCTGGATGATTTGAGTTTGACACGAAGAGTGAATTTTTTTAAGTACATAGAATATAGGAGAATTGTAGTTTCCATAAAAAATATAGAACCTCTTAAGTTTTCACCCACATTTAAGAAAGACTAAGGGAGTTAGCAATGTCATAGTGATGTCCATAGAAATCTGTATACATTTCTTTTGACCTTTTTCTTGTTTTTCCACTCTCTAGTCAACAGGCTTCAATCAGTGCTGTAAAATCAATCTTGGACAATATTAAAGAAATAATAGACAAAAATTCACATATGGTTTCCTGTAGAAAATTGTCTGTCACAGACAAGTTTCTCTCAGAGGGAGAAACCCACTTCAAAAAATTATGAGCCCTTTTCATGTTATCGCCAAATGGATCAAAGTATAGCATAATAGAGTGCAGGGACACGGGGTTTGGAGGGCTGGGCCTTGAGAGCACAGCTGTTGCAATTCTTCCTAATGCACAATGCAGACTCTGTCCCCTCATCTCCCAAATAAATCAGCTATTGTTCTAAAAATACACCTGTTCTTACTCAGTGGGGTGGGGGGGAGCGGGAGGGCCGGGAACAAGAGTAAATGTAAATTTTTCTAGTAATAATAATAATAAAAAGAATATTTTTATTCTAAGGTAATTTTTTGGTTATTTGGTATAATTAGGTCATGACCATAAAATATCTCACCTGCCAGAAAAATAAATAGTATCAGTCATTTCATGATCTCTAACGTTAGCTTTGAATTTCTTTATGTGTGACTTCTCTGCTTAAAACTATTTCCTGATTAGAAAAAAATGAATAGATAACAAAGCAGGGATAATTGACTTTTTGGTTACCTATACCAAGTCATACACAAATATTGACTATGAACCACAATGTCTTTCTTCCAACCCCATTAAGAAGCCTTGACGGTCCCTTTTCCCCTGTCCACAGAAGTGCTTCCACAAGACCATCCAAAGTTGGTGAGCAAAACTGCTAAGAAGTGAGTAAAATCCAAGGTTTTTCATACTTGTAAGGTGATGAGAATTTGTGATACAATTTCATAGATGTCAAAAGAAAAGATCGCATTCCTAGGTTAGAAAAAGTAAATGTCATTACTCCGAAAAATGAGAAGGGCAAAAATAAAAGCACTGTTGCTATGATCCTGACATCCAATTCCCACAGGATAATGTAACATCAGGAAATATCTACACACACAGAGTCGCTTTATAAGGGAGTATCTGCCAGCTTAATAAATATGAAAATTTAATAATGGGCTGTAAGCCTCCATCTCCTATTCTTCAAAATGAAACATCATCCTTCTCTTTTCCAAAACAATTAATCCATATTCTGTAAGGAAGTATGAATGACAATAGTTACTCTACCCTTTTTCAGGTCTTGTAAAACTATAAGATGCCATTGAAATGTTGTTCTTTTATAGACATTTTCCAGATATATTGGTATATAGCAAAAGGCAGCTAAGGCTGCATGTTAACATGAAAGAAAATGCTCAATTGAAAAAAAAAGTATTTCAAGCAAATTTTACTTAACATTAACAAGATTTACTTAAAGGCATAGATTGAAAGCTTTGTAAGATACTTCATAGACCAAGAAACATTACAAAAAAATCAAAGTTAATATTTTTCTAAAATATGCTTTAAAACTGAAAGCCTGTTCAGATATATTGCCTCATGCTTATAAGAAGAGCACATAAAAGGTTAAGAAAAGAGGATCTATCATATAGTCAGTCAGCTTAAGCTGATCAGAAAATAAATGTAGTCTGAACTACACCATTAGAATATATCTCCAAAAACAAACAAACAAATGAATCTCTATGAGTAAAATCAAAACAAGATATTAAAAATTAAAAGCAAAGAAATAGGCATGCTGATACTAATGCTGACAAAGGAAAGGCTTGGATGTCTCAACCTTACACAAAGAACCAGAAGAAACTAATGCTGGGAACTATATAAATATTGTTTCCTAAGGAGGGGAACAACTGGCTATCCAATATTAAATAATCAGCATTAAAACATATATATCTAGACTGAGCAGAGTATATTTAGGAATATATGCATACACACACACATAAAATCATTTAATGTAAGAATAAGTCATGGATTTGATAGAGAGTAAGAATGAATTTATGAGAGTGTTAGGAAAGATTAAAAGGAAGGGGGAAATGATGTGACTGAAATAATGTAAAAAAATGAAATAATTGTAAAAATCAGAAAGCATGGGTCAATCTAAATTTATATTAGAAAGACCACACTATGAACATGTAAAACTTATTCTGGTGAGACACTGGTGGTCTGAAATATCAAAACCTATTATTATACCCCTGTAAGAGAAGATGAATTTAATATCTTATGCTCATCACAAAAGATATGGAAAAATATTTGGCAAACAAATCAGAACACACTACTTCTATGATTAAAAACCCAAACAATGACAAGAGGGCATCAGCTTTGTAAAGGATACTTACATCTAGTCTAGAGTTAATATCATATAAAATAATAAAAATAGGAATTTTCTTGATGTTCAAGAACATGCACACATTATCACTCTCAATGCTTCTATTCTACCTCTTATTAAATCCTCTGGTCAATTTTCAAAGTGGCTGTACAAGTTAGCACTTCCACCAGTGTTAGAGGAGTGTTCTCATTACAGCATGTCCTCTCCAGCATAGGCTGTTCTTGGAATTTTTGATCTTAGTAATTCTGAAAGGTATAAGGTGGTATATCTTATTTTCACCTCTACCTGATGGCAAAGGATGTTGACCGATTCCTTAAGTCTATATTGGCCATTTGAGATTCTTCCCTTGAGAATTCTCCGCTTAAATCTGTATACCATATTTAATTGGATTATTTTGGTACTTTGATATCTACTTTCTAGAGTTCTTCATGTATTTTGGTGTTCTGCTCTCTAGTGGATATGGGATTGGTGAAGGTTTTTTCCTGTAGGAATATGTGAAAAAAGTAGTTCCACACTAGCCCAGAACTGAGTATAACAAAGGGTCCTTTATTTAGGGGAACTCACAGA
>JAQHUG010000151.1:4720966-4735106 GCA_028555095.1 Dicrostonyx torquatus
CCACTTTCTGAACAGAGAAGGAGAAGGGATGGATGCTGGTGTACTGGATAGGAGGTGGGGAGGGGACGGGAGGAGAGGAGGGAGAAGAAACTGTGGTTGATATGTAAAATAAATGAAATACATAAATAAAACCTCTAGTCGGGATACCAGGAAAAATAAATATGATTCATATAAAAAATGAAAAAGAAAGATTTTTGTTTATTAATTGATTTATATATAGAAAATCGTACTACTCCAAAAATAGAGATTGTTTTATAAGCAAATATTCAATGAAGTTATAGACAAATCCAAAAATAAGATCTGTTTCTTTTCAATATACTGGTATTCATATACAGCATATGAAAAAACTAGGCAAATGTTACTTACATTTGTGTCACAAAAAAAAACAAAGTTAACAAAAACAGATAAAATTACTATGAATAAACTAGGGATGTGAAAGAGATAAATTAAGAACTATAACAGAAAATGAAATGAATTAATGGAGCAGTATCTCATGTTCATGAAATGTAAGATAAAAAACCTAGGAGCTAGTAGGAACATGATCTTACCCCGGTGCAAGAGCTAGCTTGTTGGAGCCCATTTCGTATGATAGGATGCCATACTCAGCATTAATGCAGTGGAGGAGGGGCTTGATCCTGTCCCAACATAATATGCCAGTCTCTGTTGATTCTCCATGGGAGCCCCTTACCCTTTGAGAGGAGTGGATGGGGGGGGTGCTTGGGGAAAGGTAGGGGGGCTTGAGGAGGGATGGAAGGGAAAACTGGTAGGAACATAAAATGAAATTGAAATAAATATATAAATGAAAGTCAAAAAAATACCTAGGGGCTGAGGAACAATTCAGTAAAGTGCTTCCTATGAAAGCTTGAGGACCTGAAAGTTGAACACAGAACCACAAATAAAGGAGTGGTTCCAATCCTAGTGCTGGGAAGGTGGAGACAGACAGATCCCTGAAGCTCCATTCCTGTGGAATGACATTTAAGTTTAACACCACCCCCACAGACACACACAATTATGCACACGCACGTACACACACACACACACACACACACACACACACACACACACATATATCCGTACAAAGTGCTTGCAGTAGGAACCTTAGGGACTGAGTTCAGTTCTCAACTATGTAGAAAAGCCAAAGCTTGGAGCCTGTCCTAGTTTGCTGTCTATTGCTATGATGTATACGAACCATGACCAAAAGCAAAGTGGAGAGAAAAGGGTTTAATTGACTTATAAGCCCTGATCACAGTCAGTTCCTGAGGGAAATCAAAGCAGTAACTCAGAGAAGGAAATTGAAGGTGGAGGAATTGAGAGACCAGGAACGAATACTACTTACTGACTTTTTTTTTTCATGGTTGCTCAGCCTGCTTTCTTAAATACCCACAGGTCATATGCCCGAATATCACACAACCCACAGTGGACTGGATTCTTCATATCAACCATTAATCAAAATCAACTGACACAGAGTTGATTATAGGCCAATCTTATGTAGGAAATTCCTCAACTGAGGCTCCCTATACCCAGAGGACTTCAGATTATGTCAAATTGACAAAAAGTACTCAGCCAACACGTTGACACACTTCCTTCTCGCTAGCTAACATATATAAACTGATGAGTACTATGACTGACAGACTCTGTCTTTCAAACCGACTGCCAGGAAAATAAGAGTTTCTAACATTCCTACACTGCTGCAAATGACAAAGATGTCATAAAAAGGAATATACTGTCTCTATTTCTAATTAAAGCCTATTTAAAGTGTTTAAAACTTACAGATATCATTTAAAATTAGTTTTATATCTGTTGAATAATAAATAAGTGTATGCTACCTTTGGAGAGCTATGCAAAAACATTTATATTGGGAATTTCAACATATATTTTCTCTTTTGAAATTATGTCATTTTTCATATTCTAGATGTAAGAACCACCTAAACAGATATTGACAGATTAGTGTATAAACAAAATGAGGACTATGAAAACAGTTGATTTTTATTTAGTCTTTATTTTATTTTTTTAATTTCATTTCATATTCCATTTGCAATTCTCACTCTCATCCCTCCTATTGCTCCCCTCTCTTTCCCCCAGCCCTACCCTCATCCACTTCTCCAATATGAGCAAGGAAAGTCAAGATCATGAGGGAGAAATCTACAGAGACAGCTGAACCAAGCTCATAAAAACTCTGGAAATCTAGACCAATAACTGTGGAGCCTCCATGGGACCAAACCTGAACCTCCATATGTGGGAGACAGTGGTGAAGTTTGGACTATCTGTGAGGGACCTGGCAGCAGGACCAGGATCTATCCCTGGTGCCTGAGCTAGTTTTTTTTGGAGCCAATTCCTTATGATGGGATGCCTTAATTCAGACAGAGGGCACTGTCCTGCTATCACCTTAACATGTCTGACTTTGCTAACTTTCTATTTATTCTTTTAGTAAAACTTTACAATATGTACAACACAGAAGTATCTTGAACCACTATAATAAACAAAATACAGTTTTTATACAACTGTACAATGTATTTTAATCTGTTTTTTTTTAAATGAGTGTTTTTCATTTGAACTTATTTTTAGAATTTTATACTGTCATACCATATTTAGGGATGTTTTAGTGACTGTAGAGTATGCAAGTTATGATGTAGAAATTAATTATTTAAGATAAAAAGATAAATTTTACATAACCTAAGTATGTAATCTTTCTTAATTCTATAGTATCATTCAATCATCCCTGTTTTAGTAAGCCCCACTTTCACTCACCCATGCAAAGAGTCCTCATGTTTAGGGAAGCTGATACTCACTTTGTCTTCCTTCTAATGTATTTCTAAAACCAAACCTGCAGAAGGAGTTAGTCACCTGAAACAGCAGATCTTGACAGCAATGGGATGTATTTTGCCTTTAACTTGCCAGAGTTATTAATCTTCTTGTACATTTTATGTCAGAATTAATCAACATATCTTTGTTACATGATAATGAATGCTAACCTTGCATTTTATTATAATTGATTTAAAGCTAATAGCAGGCTAATAATAACAACAAATCAATATTTCACTTTTTGTCTTGTGTTGATTTTACTGTCAATATTTTCTGATATAAGTCATTGGTAAAATCTTATTTTCTGTTCATTTTGTTCTGCACTGTTATGTAAGTCACCCATATTGAATAAAGTATTTAAGCGAAATGTTTCTTGAAATTCACAAAGACACAAGTATTTTTAAAGCAAAACAAATTTTGCCAATCAAGAATTTTTCATTGATACTATCAACTGATGTTTTAGATTTTTAGGAGAGTACATGTATGCATTATTAATTGCCCTGAGAATATGCTTTCCAACAGAGTTGAAACATTACAAAGTTGAATTTCCTATTTTCTATGCTGTAATTATCTCATAAAGGAATGCTTGAGAAAATATACAATGTTTTCTTTTTATTAGCAAACGTTATCTCAATGGTTAACAAAAATACAATTTGTGGAAAAACAAAAACTTATTTTGCATAGAATGGTTAAGTCATGATTTTCACAATTCTGATTCTGATTTCATGGCTTTGACTTGGACATTGGAACCTACTACTCTTCACATTTAAGAACCATGGCAACTTGGTTCTACTTGACAAATTTTTATGCTTGTATTATTCCTACTCTTGTTCTTTTCGATTAAGAAGTTCCATTTGTTCTTAGATATGATTTCAGCAATTGCCACAAAATGCTGATGACACATTAATATCTTTTCTTCAAAAGATATTATTAACAAAATATCTGTTTAGTGTTCCTTAAATAGTGTCTCCACTGGAAGAGGTTTTTCCATGCAAGTATGCAGCCTATTTAATTTCTTCAAGATCAAATTTTCTGGTGACTTTAACTTAGAAAAAAAGTTAGAGAAACTAACCTTAACTAAGGATTAATTGATTCAGTAACACAAGCATCAGTTAAAAGGTACAAAAGAAATATTCTGAGAGAAGTATGGAAGTGTGCTTTCTTTTAAAATATACTAGAATGTAGATCACTTTCCACATCCTCGTATGTCTTTCTAGGTTTGCTTCAGCTTTCAGGCCTTTCAATATTAGTTACTTATCTAGCTCAATAAATATTTGTTAAAGACTATACAACTATACACACTAAATGTATTACTGTAACACAAGCTTTATTAATACAAAATTATATACAAACCAGCTCAACTTTCCTGTGCAGTAAAATGATGAATGGTGTAGTCTGAAAATGTGGCTTCAACAGCACCCATACCAAATGTGGCCTTGAAGACATTTTCAGTTTTATCAGTTCCTGAGAGATCTCTCTTCCCAATTTTCTAATGCCTTTCTACACCTCACATTGCATGTCCTTCTCAACAACACACATTGAATCAAACATTATTCTAATTAATCTTATCAATAATATTCAGGAGTAAATTATCAGGGTTAAAAACCTGGAAGATCAGACAAGCAGGGAACAGCCACAGTATCTTCCTACCTCACTTGTTCCTTCTTTCCAAACAGCTGAGATTCTTTCTCAGTTGTCTCCTCTCCCATACTCCTCCAAACCTCTATGATTACCTAGAAGCTAGCTCTGCCCTCTGACTCAAAGCAAGCTTTATTTTCTGAATTAAATAAATTCACAATTAAAATATCACACAACAATGAACATTGGATTCACTTCTTCCTTAGATTATGCTTTGGCATTTTCATGTTAAGAAGATACTAAAATTTCAAAGAAAAGAATATTCCCATTGTAATATCTAAAGTCAATATCCCTCAAATCAAGTAAAGGGTACGGAATGCTATACTTTTTTGGTTCAGTTATATTCTCGACATGTACAGAGTTTAAAGCTATGTTGCCTTTAGAACTGTAAACAGTTTAAACATGCATCATATGCTCAGTAATCTATTTATATAAAACATTTACTTCTTTCATATGTATTTTTTGAAAATATTTTTGTTATACTATATACACTGATCCTGATTTCTCTTTCCTCAATTCCTTCCAGTACTTTCCTATCTAGTCATCGACCCCACTCCATTCTCTTTCAATTTCTGTTTCAAAAATGTCCTGCAAAACTAAAGGCCAAACAACAAAGAAGCAAACCAGAATTTTTTTTTAAAAAAAAAAAAGGAGAAAGAAAATGCACAGAAAACACAAACACACTCCCAAAAAGAACACAGTCAGAAACCATAACATACAAGAAAAGACTCATAAGATAAATAAAAATGCATGAAGATATATGAGACAAACAAACAGAAAAAAAAACCCTACAAAATTCAGTTGAGTTCACTTTGGATCGACCATTTTATCTTGTGCTGGGATCTATCTTTAAGGGTGGTCATTATATTTACTGAGACACCATTGGAGAAAACTAATTTTTCTTTTACAAGAAGAAATCAATTGGAGATATGTCCTTGGTTAGAAGGTTCCTATGAACACTCTCAGACCTCCCTTCTAGCCTATTATTCCCTTGGTTTTGTGTCATCTGCAGATATTAAGCAACACCCTCGTCCTGGGTGTCCAGAAGACAGAGATCCCAAGACAACATGTAGGAGACTTTCAATCTAATTTTCCTCCTTTAGGACCTCTCCTGTCTCACCCCCTGGCCTAAGGCAGCTTGCTAGCAGGTTCACCTCTTCCCTCTCTACCCCTGTAGGTAAACTTTTCTAATCTATCTGCCACTCCATATTCCATTCTTTTTAGACCTATACAACATAGAGCCCCATGATAGACTCCATGTTTCCAAGGACTTTGAAAGAGCACAGCAAGCGTATTTATGTGTTATATAAATTTAATTGCGGGTATTTAGGTGGTATTATAAAGTTTAATGGCTTAAATGAGTTAATTCTTTTAGGACTCCAGGGAAGTTTCTGTGTAATTAATGCTTTTTGTCTTCATAACAGCTTGGATACGTGCTAAGCCTCTAGTAGTGTTACTGAGAGTAGGTACTGCAGAGAATGAGTGAATAATTGAAATGTCAGTATCTGCAGAAGAAAGATTACATCAACTTGCAAATTCATTTTTGCTGAAAAGAAGAACGGCCAACATATGAGGAAATCAAAGAACATTTTGCAAATTTCTTAGTGATATCAGCATTTTCGTCTTACTACTTTTACAAATTTTCTTCTAGAGTCAGCAACAAGTTAGCATGTTTGTAATAAGTACATATGATTATGAATAAGTTCATGACATTAATTGCCAGGGTCATGTGGCTTCTTCCAGACACAAGAGCTGAGAATAGCATGGACAATTTCTCCTTGTGGCATAGCCTTGGAGAATCTGATCCGTTTGGCAAGGCTGATTGATAGTTTGCCTCATAATTCCGAGAATGACCCAGGAGCATAAGTGCTACCTGTTCTTGCTTTCGCTATACAAATCATTTTGCTGGCTGCCTCTAGTTTTACTTTCATAGAGCTACAGGTAAAATAGCTCTTATGAAAGAGAAACTTCCTCTTGGTGACTCACCTTTGGGTGAACCAGAAAGGATGATTTTTAAAAGTATACAATAGACCTAATGGACTATTGACCTAACGCCTTTGATGTTTCAAGTGTGACCAAGAGTTCAGGATACTCAAGAACAAGATTGTGCCTTTCCAATGTACCCTGCGGTTAGCCTGGAAGAGCCATAGAAGTTCAAGATATCATGTATTTTCATAACTGTTCTGAAGAGAATGATTTTAACTACAAAATTCTAGGAGAATGCTAATAAATAAATGATATCAGGAGTTAATGGGATCTGCCTGGGAACAGGAATTGAAGCAGAGTCACGGGAGCCACAGTGCCCTCATTTCTAATAGTTGTACCAACACTGTAGGAAGTTGAGAAGAAGGGGACATGAGAATATATTATAAGTGGTGCCAAGTATTAAGAGTAAGCTTTTAAGGTATGTAGTCTTCAGAATGATAGGGAAAAATCTGGTATACCCCCCATAGGAGATAGAGTAGTACATAATGAAGAAGGAATTTATTTATTCTTGGCTGATGAGTTGATTTTGAGAACTTAGATTTCACCAGAGGTAAACATTAAATATTAGGGGCAAAACTTTCTTTGACTTTCTATGACATTGTAACTGCAATTGCTGCCCCTGCTCTACCTGTGGGTGTGCCTACTTAGAAAATTTCCTTTGTTACTTGCAATACCGCTCTTGTTTTTTTGTTTTTTGTTTTTTGTTTTTTTCTTTTTTGGTTTTTCGAGACAGGGTTTCTCTGTAGCTTTGGAGCCTTGTTTTTAACATTAGAGATGATAATCAAGTAGGTAATGACTACCAAATAGGAAAGCTGGGGCACAGAAGGAGAAAGAGGTAAAGGAACAAGTTGGGAGTTATTGTAACCATTATTAGCTACCCAAAAAAGCAAATTTACTTGTAAAACTGTTCATGCAAACATTGAAACTATAATAAATAAGAATAGCCCTGACTATCCGTGTCACTTGTTTTAAGCAGGTGGATATATTTTCTTTGCTGTGCCGACTTTGTACATCTGTCCCAGATCATTGGTCCCATTTAGAGCAAGGCTTCCAGCAATTAATGATTTACAGAATCTCATATGTGCTCACAGATACTTACTAGAAGGAAATGCTAGGACATTTGTATAACCTACACTAGGAGGTCCTAGTCTAGATTATTGACACATCCAAGTGGAAAAATCACTAGTGAAAAACAAAAATAATCAAATAATCAAAAATAACTGCACAGTGCTGAATAAAGTAAACAGAAATTTGACTCTATAGCAAATAAATAAATTACTAAATGAAATTTTATTTAAATTTTGATTGTAAATTAAGTATAACTATCAATTGATATTTAAACTATTAGAAAAATTAAAATGAGACTGTAGCTCTTGAATAATTATTTAAAAATCTTGATAACAAAAATAATTAGGTCAGTTTTTATGAAACTATAAATTTATCTGTGAACTCTATTATTTCCCTTCATACCATTATTGTCTGGTGAGTCTAATACCTAAATACATGCCATGACAGAGGCAGTTACTTTTTGCATTCTGCTTACTTTCATACAAAAAACTATACTTTTGAACATATTTCCTACTCTCAGTCACAAGCAACATATTTTAAAATTGTTATCATATCATACATTTCACTTAACATTGTTTGGATTTATAATTTTTGATTGAATGTAGAGTATGTAATTTTCCTGTCACTGTTCCCTTGCATACTATTTATGTTACGTGTTGCTCTTTTTTCCCTAAAACGTAAGCAGGTGCAAATAAAAAAATGGAAGGAAAAGATTTCATTAATTCCATCTCTATTTTGACTGCTTTGTTTGTGTGTGTACATGAGTGTGTATGTACTTACTTATCAGGTTTGGAGCTTAGAAATGACAATTATGTAGATTAATGACACATATAAGTAGAAAAATTCAGTAGTGTGAAACAAAATAAAAATAATCAAATAACCACATTATAAAATCACATAGACAATTTATAACAATGAGTTTTATTAGCAATCATGAAATTGATGATACATTTATTTTCCACATTATTGATAGTTATTAGGGTTTCCAACATACAGACAAAAATATGCCTAAAATAGAAAGGCATTCTATTATGAAGAAAAAGGGTTAATTTTGAAATAAAATTTTAAATTTTATGAACACTTTTTACTTTCTTTTTTTAAAAGGTCAACCTTTTCTTCTTCAAATAAAGACAAGACAAGCATCATTACAGGCCACATGCAGCCAATTGAATATTACAAATCATATTGATAAGGCATATAATTTGCTTCATAGAAAATGGCAGAATATTTTATCCCACTCAATTATAACATAGAAAAAATCACAGAAATAAAAAGATCCCTTAAAATGTTATCATTCTCTGTCAATGTAGTCAATTTGTTTAATGTCATTATAAGACACTGTTGATAGACAGAAGTGATGGTTGCCTACAATTTCAGTTTGGTGGACCAGGAAATACTGTGTACCTTATAGAAGAAAGGTTGAGGTATCACCTACAGGAACATGTGTGAATCAAAAGCAGCTGTGTCACTGAAGAGTTCCACTTCAGTTTTGATGATGACATCACTAGGGACTTAGCAATGGAATCCCCACTTCACTTAATCGGATCCTTCTCAGCACGTGAGTGAAGTCCCCACAGGAGATAAGATACTCAAAGTGGGAGTGACTGAAAATTTGACAACAGCAAAAGTTTTCTGAATACACAAAACCCCATATTAATTAAAAGCCATGTTTATAAGCTGAGATTTCTCCAGGAGTTCTCATCCCTGTCATATAGCTTACTTCCTTCAACCATGGGTTTGAACATACTGCACATGTAAATTATACTCTGCACAAGCTGCCATGCCATGAGCAGTCAATCATCACTGCTAAGAGTCCCTAGACTCCAATATGAGACTCTTGTATGTGAAGGACCATATTGTTTTAACTGTACATACAAAGCTATATGCTCTGATAGATACACAATAATACAAGCATATTTTTATCATTTCCTAGTAATTAAATAACAAATAAGCATAACTTTCAATTTGTTTAGTTTCTGACTCTTGCCTTGTACACATTAAGAAGTATCCTATAGTGTACTATAGCCCTTAAATTCGTATATATTTGGAATATTTTTGTTAGAATGTTTTATTTTTTTTTAAAAAAAGTTTCAGTTAATCATTTAGATTTCACATAAAACTGCTCAAATAAATTTTGGCTTGGTTCTAGGGAAGAAGTTCCAAAATATTCATGAACACATATCTGCCATTTTGTAATATATATTTATACCTAGCAGCTTCCTCAATACTGAGGATTGATTATAAAATCAGAATATTAATGACCTCAAAAACATCGATGATGCTCAATATCCTTCAGTATCAAATATTTAGCTAAATTTTAATTATTTATATAAATGCAAATAAGAATCTCATTAGTATGAAAATTTGTTTTCATGTTTTTAAAAAATGAAATTATATGTACATCAAAGAATTGTTTAATATGCATTTTTTATGATGCTTTGTCAATTATTGCTTGATTTATACAATTACTCTATATATCTATATACCTGGGGTATGTTCATTTTCTTCAGGTGATGAAAATGTCAAAATTGGGGAATGTATAAAAGGGCTTGCAACAGCATTGTCCTCGGAGATCACAGCCAGTTGGAGGACTGAGTAAATGGACAGCAAGAATGAAGGGCTCAGCTTCCCCTCAGTTTTTGTGAGAAACTGTTAACAGCCCTATTGCTGATACCATACATTTATCTATCTCCATATCCTTTGCTTAATGCACTAACATGATTCCAAGAGCAAGGCTCTGTGCAGACAGCACAGCAATTTGTATATCATAATCATGTGTACTGTCATGTTACGCCTCAAGGAAATAGTTATTCCCAACACATGTCTTTCACTGAGGGTGAAATGTTATAGCCAGCATTTTCTGACATTCACCTCCTGCTTTGCCAATCTCTCCCAGAACCTTTCTAAATCTGTCACTCATTTTTCAGTTTGACTCCAGGGATATTTTTTGATATGTATGAAGTACATCATGTTAACATTTGTTGAAGAGTTCAGTAGCTCATCAAAATTCAAATGCAAAGGTTAATTTTAAATGTGAATTCGAACCATTTCAGAAATCACAATTCAGTCTTATTCATGGGCTACTTCTAACAATATGAATTTTAGCTGTGTATGGCACATATTCTTGGAAATAAGGCTTTGAAAGTTTCCATAATGAGACAGTAAGTGCATGTTTCTCCAAGTAATCTTACTTTGATATGTAGAAATATTTTGTCTCAGCCTGATATATGTCCTATATTAATGGTATAACAAATAAATATAACATTTAATACAGCCTATTTCATTCAAATATGGAGAATGAACTGATATAAAGCCTCGGGAAGAGGGTCTGAGACTTTGCTTACTGTGTACTCATGAAAACTCTTACAGAAAAGATTCACTCTCATGAAAATTTAGATGCCATGTTCTAATAGTGATCCATAATTTTGGAAGTCTTTCACCAAATAGAGGGCATTTTCTGAGAACAGCCAGTTCCTGGTTGTTCTAAAAGTATGTTACTACTAACAAGAATCTAGCCATTGTATATTCCACAACCTTTGTGCTCTACTTCATATAAATAAAAAGGCATTGTACAACAACCTCCTATCTGGTTCTGTTTTATAATCAGAACAGAACTATGAAATTGTGGTTGTGCTTATTGAATCAATCTCATTGTTTTGGCAATTGTTAGCCTAAAATGCCACATTATCAAATAAAAGAGAGTTTTATTTGTAAATTCCATGGAAAGCCTGTTATAGGAAAATATTTCACATTAAAATATTAATATTTATTTAAAATAACTGTAGCTTTTGAATTAAACTTTTAATTTTATTTGAGAGACTCAAAATAACAAATGTGTGCTTATGTCAAGAGCAAGTTTAACTTTGAGAAATGTTCTTGTCTACATTTTGAGGTAAGAAGTATGCTTTATTTTAATTTTCTTGGTTAGCGAATCTTACCTACAATAAGTTATTTATATCAAATATAATTTGGTTCTTCATAGTATATTATCATACTGTTTATTATTGCATAGAAGAAAATTGACTGACTTAACTAGTCACAGGCCTAATTTCACTGATTTAACTAGCCACAGAGACACCATGTAAAGATAAAAGCTCAAGAATTTATTGTTCCATAATTGTTAAAATAATCAAAATTATTCCAGTGGAGTACAAAGAAAGCAGAAGGTGATAGAGAATAGGAAACATACTTAAATCTATAATCTGTTTGAAAATTCCATCACAATGAAAGAATTTATCATTTGATTAGAAAGGTCAATTCTCTATTTAATTATAACAATAATTTCACTCACTCATGGACTTAGAAATGTTACAAAATGCCTTTCAGAAAAGTCATCAACTCTTCCCTCGGCCACAAAGTGAGTGAAGTAAAAGATGCCTGGCAGTTTTGCTTTCAGTCCGCACCTCTCCTTTCCCTTTATAAAGTTTACATGATAACTCAAGGCCTGTCTGATTCACCCAACCCTCTTTTTGGCAGCCTAAAGACAAATAAACAAGTCATTGTTCTACAACATAAGTCATCTTGGATCCTGGGAGAGCCACACAAAACCTCACAATCCGCTAGACCAATGTAGTCAATACTCCATTGTGATGATGTTGACCCTGATCAGAGATAATTATCTCCTGAGAAATAGACTTAAGGTCTGAAGGAATGACTTCTGAGGACAGAAGTGCTTTTTCTGGATACCTTTTAGATTCAGAACATAAGCAATTACAAACCAGAACCCAGTTTGACATGATTTACTTAATGATACTGGTTGTACCTTTTCTGGTTCTATAGTTTAGCTCTAAATTGATATTCAGAATTAAATGCATTGTAATGAGCTGGATATGGACTTGATGCTTCCAAACCCCTTTATTTATTTCTGTTCCCAGTGTGGAAAGGATGAATATCACCCTTTCTCTGTTTCCACCACTGTTTCTTTTTTAAATTGTCATAGAGAGGAAGGGATTGGGAATCTAGCCTGGCCTTCTAGAACCCTGGTTTTGTCCTTAAAACTGCTTAAAAATTTTATCTAGAAATCATCAAATATTTTTATTTCAATCTCTTCCAGATTGTATGATTATATCTACAAAGCTCCTGTTTTCATGAAACTTAGAGCCTTCTGAGGCAAACACATAAACCATGGCTAGTTAAAGTATACAAACAAAACACAGAAAATAATAAAGTATAAAACATTTAACACAGACCATAATCTAGGTGAGTTGAAGTGAAATGGTATTTTGGGTGAAAGAATTCTGAATTTCATACATGACAGATGGTAACTGAAACAAAACTGTTGAAGAAGGTGCAGTTCATGTGAGTTAAGAAACATGTCATCCCCTTACACGCTAATTACAGAAATATGAGACCTGTGAGCCAGAGGGAAGTTAGTTGTCTATTGCATGGAATGATCAATCAGTGACATTTCAAAAGGACCAAGAAGACAACAACTAGAGATCCTGATGTAAGACTATGCAAGAGATATTAAAAGAAATACATGGAACTGAGTTCATAAATACAAGATTTATTAAAATAAAAACTACACTCTGAAAGATAGGTTTCATTTACATATTTAAGTAGCCTGGACACCATCATAGCATTCATATCAACAAAAGGTAAAAGTAGAACAGACTGGAAAAATACAATGACTCTACTTGGTTTTCTTAGGGAAGTGAGGATCTCTGTTCTCAAAGCTGGGAGACAGAGCAGCAGAGAACATTCTGTGTTAGCAGAGCACAAACTCAACCAGGTTTGCTCATACCTTAATATGAGACTTTTATGGAAGGTAAACTTCCAGACTATGAGCAAACATCCACCATTTTGTCTGGTGTGTTTGCCTCAAGCTAACACACCAAAGTCCTCATCATTTTCCCTACTTCACACTTCTTTCTACTTTGTACAGAACTGTCTTTGGAATAATTATTTCAGCAAGAATACTTTTATCATTATTCTAACATGATAATTATTCTAATTGCTCATTTCAGTCTTCTAGTAAAATATTTAATGACTTTCCATTGCCTGCAGGATAAAATGTAAATTCAATATCTGTCACAATCTACAGTTTCATTCTATCTAACGTACACACTATTATTCAGAAAAAGATGAACTTAGTTTAGTGGAAATGTGATTTTCTTGTGGTTATTCACAATACTACCTTTCTTTCTGCTGTGGTATGCCATTTCCTTTCTTGACACATGGGTATACAACTCTCTATCTTTCGTTTTCCCCTAATTCATTATGCTGGAAGCTTTGTCAACAAGAGATACAATCCTCTGTTTGCAGACTTCTATCACTTCAAATATACAGCACCATGACAAGGAAACTTCATAATTCAGCATCTTTAGGCATGCTTATACACTCAATTCTTGGACAGTTCCAAGGAGAACAAAATCATGGCCTTCTTCCTTTGGGATCAGTAAATGATGAACATAGCAATCTAGTGTTTTTATTTTGTTTTGTTTTTGTCAGTATAGTGGGTGTACCTAATCTACTGATATTTTGACCACCACCTGTAGCCCAATGGCCCTGCATGGCCCTGCATGGCCCTGCACTCAGCGCCCTACCACTCAGCTAGTGGCCTGGTAGGCCTTCTCGTTCTGTCTTGTGTCTATTCTGCTGATGACAACTAATGTACTTCTTAATTAAATCTCTATTGCTCTATTTA
>JAQHUG010000151.1:4764097-4787867 GCA_028555095.1 Dicrostonyx torquatus
GTAGGATTGTTTTAGTCATTAACTGACAGCATTAGTAAATAAGGTCTGGCCTTTACTAATGTTTCTAAATCTAAAACAGGGCTTTATAAAGTCCATAAATAACCCTGACCATTTGTAAAATATTGGGTGTCCTTGTGAAATATGAATCTGTAGACAATCCAACTCTATAGGTTATGATAAGCTTAGTCTAGGAAATTTTGTGGGTAAATGTTTCAGCATTTTATGAAGCATTTCCTTATACCAGAGGAAAGATGATTCAAAACGCATTTCCTCACGTTTCTAATGAATGTTGTTGGTTTCCATAACAGACTGTATTATTTGTCTCATTTTGTTATGCTTTATTTTTTCTAAAAAACATGCTGATCAGATTCTATTGGAATTGTCTTAGAAATAATCACTCGTACATCCTGAAGGAGATTTATGATATGCACTACAAAGGTTCTGAAATCTTCCTGCATGCACGTTGCTTAAGTAGATGATTCTCTGAGCTGCTAACACAGCCAGTCTCCATAGGCGATAGCAGCTGAAGTAAGTTGTAGGCAAGGGTGCTGTGTCAAGCTTCATAAGATAACTGCCTGACCTGAAGCTTGAAGCTTGATACAGCTTGTTTAAAAGAAAAGTCTTACTTCTATTGATTCCTCATGTTTGTTTTAAGACAAGGTCTCACTATTTAGTCCTAGCAGGCCTAAAGCACACTGCATAACTAGACTGAATTTAACCTCCCAAACATTTACTTAGTTCTTCTACCTCCCAGATTATGGGATTAAAATAATACTCACACGGATTGTATGTTAAATATTGCTAACAGTCAGATGTGTTCTGATGTAGATGTTGCTGCTTCTTCATAGTTCAGTGACTACTGTAACAGATAAAGATAAAGTTACAGTAACCTTTTCAGTGAATTTTTTAAAAATATTTATTCATTTATTATGTATACAACATTCTCTCTGTGTGTATGCCTGCAGCCCAGAAGAGGGCACCAGACCCCATTACAGATGGTTGTGAGCCACCATGTGATTGCTGGGAATTGAACTCAGGACCTTTGGAAGAGCAGGCAATGCTCTTAACCTCTGAGCCATCTCTCCAGCTCCTTCAGTGAATTTTTTCATAGAAACAAGATCAACTTCCTTGGGTTAAAGAGGCAAATGAAGGAACAGTTAAATTCCATTTTCAGTTTTACTACTTAGTTCCTAGTGAATACAAATGGTTTTCTTTATTATAGAGTGAATGGGAGAACTCCTTTGGAAAAAAATGAGTAAAGCAGTCATGGTTTAGCAAAGACTGGGTGGTGCTGTCTTCTCCAATGGCTCACAAGTCCTCCTGATATACTGCAGAAGTACTGCAGGGGATTTGAGTCAGAAGAGCCCATGTTTTTCTTCCTGCTTTTCTTGTCTGAGAAATAACGTTCTCACAAGCTCATTGAAGATGTATCTGCTACTGGCTAATATGTGGAATCTCAGAACTAAAGTTAGCAGCAAGGAAGACACAGGACTCCAGGTACTTCTATGAAACACTAAAAAAAAAAAAAATCTTCCCTAGAAAATCTCATTCAGAACTCCCAGGAACTTCTACGAACTCTTATATTTTTATCCAATATTTTTAGAATATCTCATGCTATGGCCTTGAGATCAAGAGCAGTATATGAATGAACTGCAAGACCCCATAACTTAAAAAAAATAAGAACCAGACATTTACTGAGAACCCATATTTCCTTTAATACCACCTCTCTCCCCCCCCCCTCTCTCTCTCTCATTCATTTTAATTCAGGTTCAGATTCATGAAACAATGACATATGTTTTTGTCTCTTCGGGGTCCAGTTTCCACCTCATAAGAGCAACTCAATTCAAAGTAGAGATTATTTTTACTCCATGTAGTGATGAAAAGTAGGACAAGGTGCCCAAACCATTTTGGCCAATTTTCCTTGTGAGGTGAGCTAAGATTTAAAGCCAGAACTTGACAAGTTTACAAGGAGTGGCTATAAAACTATAGTAAGTTATGGACTAAGACTACAGGGATTGCTTTCTTTCTGTTCTTTCTCTTTATTTCTTTTATTTCTTCTTTCACGTTTCCATGATAAGAGCCACCAGGCAAATGGAAAATACATGTAACTCATTTCTAGACATGAATTTCATCATCTGTATTTAGCAGTTTGCTAACACTTTAGTTTCAGATACTAGCTTTCTCTCATACATAAGAAAAGTTTAATAGCAACATTTGTAAATGAGATATCTACATGAGAGGAATGGGATATTATTTTTTATTATTGTTTTTATGAACTATTATGGAAGTAATATACTATCTTTTGCTTCTTTTCTAGTAATGAGCAGTTATGCTATTTTAAATGCAAAAACACTGAAATGACAATAAGATAATGAGTAACAGATATAAAAAGATAATTAACAAGAAAAAAAAATGATTAGAAGTTGACTAATCACATTAATTCAGGATTATGAGTAAAGATAATTTTTATCTGATGGTCTTTCTCTTATTAACAATGACTAATAATTCTGGAGTTATTAATTTGTATATAAGAAAGAATATTTGAAAAATTTCCTGAAAGAATAGTACATCTAAAATATATTGTAATCATGTCAAAAGGGTACAATATAATTATTCTACTTTTGTAATTTATTTGTAAGGAAATAATTGAAAATAAAAAGAATGTAAACATTTTTAGTTAACCATTCAGGAAATATGGGTATCTTATATGTGTCAGGCATTTTATTAGATATACACATATTTCATTTCTTTGATATTTTTGATATTTTATAATTGTTGGAGCACTGAAATAAACAAGATTCTCAGAGTTTGGTGAAGAAGGAAGGACACATAAATTGTTGATTTCTTGTACTCTGTATTAGCAGTGAAAAGTAGTTCTGCAGCAGAAGCATTTTTGCTTCAGTTTCATGGTTTAAGAGAAATTCAGATAATTTTGCTAAAAGTTACACGGAAGATCAAAAAGGAACATTCAAAAACAAGGAAGTAATCAATATTAATAATTACCCTTAAGTCAGATAAATTCCAAGACTGCCTATAATCCACAACATACAACAATGGTGATTTTTAACAGCAAGTTGCAAGAAAGGGAAGCAATGCTGGGAAAACTGATGAATAAGATTTTTTATTTTATCTTATCTAAAATTAAAATATTTTAGATATTTTATATCTAAAAATAATGTCAATTATAATGAAAACAGTAATGAAAGCAAAAAGAATGCTAAGGTAATAACTAAGCCTGTACAGTTCTAGTTTAGGATATATGATGTTCTGAGTTTTGTTTGTATAAAAAGGATGTTTAACCCACAGGTGTAATCCTAGCACTTTGAAACAGGAAGATCAGACATGCAAGGTCATTCTTAACTATATAGCTTGTTTCAGGGCTACAATGACTATTTGAGATCCTGTCTCAAAAAATGATAAAATGATTTTATAATCACCATGTCGTTTCTAGAATATATACTGGAAATAATATTTAGATCTAAGGAAAAAGTTTAAAATATCCAGAAAGGTACAAGGAACACATAAACAATTCTAGAATATTGAACCAAGGAGGACTAATATGACACATAAAAGTAACAAAGTGCCGTGGAACTATTATATTTCAATAATAACTCTATATATCAAGCTTCTCAACTCACTACTAAAGACATACAGGCTAACTGGATCAGAAAACAAAATACAACATTTTGCTTCCTCCAAGAAACACACCTGGTAACCAACACTAGAAACCACATTAAGGTAAAATGATGCAAAAACATACTCCAAGCAAATGGACCTTTGAAACTATTAGATGTTACCTCTTTTATATCTGGCAAAAAGCTTCAGACAAAAAAAAAACTATGTAGATAACTAAGAAGGGGTATTTTACAACCATTAAAGAAAAATTCCAGCAATAAAATTTTATAATATAATCCTAAACACTTCAACAAAACACAGGAGCACACAATTTATTAAAAGAAACACTGTGAAATATAAAACCACAGACCGACTCAAATACAGTGATGAAGGATAATTTCAGTACCAACCACTCATCTATAGACAGATGAACTGGAAAATAAAAGGAAAAATTCTGGCACTATATGATGTCATAAGTCAGATGAGCTTGACAGAGTACTCTCCAAACTTTCAAAGAAGACATTTTTTTCTCAGTGGCCGATCATTTTTTTCCAAAATAGACCACATATTAGGACACAACACACAAGAAATAAGAAAAATTAAAAAAATTGGTATTCTTTCTGATCACCATGTATTAAGGGATATTGACAGTAAAAGAAAGGACGAAGTATGAAACTTAGACTGGGAGCAAATAGCATACTTCCTGAGGAAAAAGTGAGTCAAAAATGAGGTCAAGAAGAAATTCAAAATTCCTGAAACATACCACAAATTTAGGACATCATAGAGTCATATATTTGAGATAGTTCAAATGAAGAACTTAATGATGGGTTTAATATGTTAGAGAAACAGTACTGACCATCACCCAAAAGCATATTAGTGTTTTGTATGAAATTGACAAAATGGAAACCAAAACTATATAAAGAACCAGTGACCATTCATTCAGTCCTGGTCCAGCTGGATTTGATGAGCTCCCAATAGATCAAGCCCACTGTCTCTGTTGATAGGCCAGTCCCTCACGGTCCTGACTTCCTTGCTCATCTTCTCCCTCCTTCTGCTCTTCCAATGGACCTTGGTAGCACGATCCCTTGCTCTGGTGTGAATGCGGGTCTCTGGCTCTGTCTCCATCCATCATGCAAAATTTCTATGGTGATGATTGAGATATTCAACAAAGTAACTATGGGACAAGTTCAGTTCAGGCACCCACTCCTCTGCTGCCCAAGTACCTAGCTAGGACTTCCCTGTGGATCCCTGGGATCCCCTCTAGAGACAAGTCTCTTGCAAATCTTAAAATGACTCCTGTTAATGTAGATATCTTATTCCCTTCTCCAATATCCACCCTTCCTCCATCCCCACCCTCCCCCAACTCTGGACTCTCTGAATGTGACTGCCAATGGGGACTGACTGAGAAGCCAATGATAATGGCACTGGGACCTAGCTCTTCTGCATGTATTGGCTTTTTGGGAACTTATTCTATATGGATGCACATCTTCTTAGACCGAGATGGAGGGGGGAGGGCCTTGGGCTTCCCATAGGGCAGGGTATCCTGCCCCATCTTAAGGAAGCATGGGGAGGGCTGTGGGGTAGGGGGGGAGCGGGAGGGCCGGGAACAAGGGGAGTAAATGTAAATTTTTCTTGTAATAATAATAAAAAAAATGAAAAAAATTAACCAGATCAGAAATGAAAAGGGGGACATAACTACAGACAATAGGGAACTCAGAGAATCATTAGGTCTTACTACAAAAGCCTGTATGGCACAAAAATTGGAAAATGTAAAAGAAATGGATTGTTTTTTAGATAAATACAAAAAAAACCAGTGAAACAAAGAATTGGTGTTTGAAAAGATTAACAAATTAGTAATCTGTATAATGATGTGGGATGCCCCTCTTATGCTGTGAATATATTTTATTGCCATTGGTTAATAATGAAATTGTTTTGACCTATGGCAGAACTGAATATAGTTAGGTGGCAAATTCAAACAGGGATACAGCGAGAAAGAAGAGAGAGTTAGTGAGAAACTAGTACCTGTAGGAAAGCAAGATGTGAGGTAACAAGCCACAAGACTCATGGTAAATTATAGAGTAATAAAAAGGGATTAATTTAAGTTATAAGAGCTCATTAATAATACGCCTGAGATAAAAGGTCAAAGAGTTTGTAATTAATATTAAGTCTCAAGAGTGGTTATTTGGAAACTGACAGGTGAGAGAGAAACCTCCACTTAAAGTATAATTCAAAGTAGATATGAGGTTTAAGAAAGAGGTTGGACTTAGTGTCGTTTTTAAGATGGAAAATAGTTGATATATAAACATGAAAAATTATGATCTAGTAAAAATTATGGAATGTGGTGGTCCTTATATCATCTGAGAAAAATAAAAGTTATAGGTTCCCATGTGTAATAGTATTGATTATAATTGACTCCTACAGTATTTTTTACCTAAGATCCCTGAAAACAGGTGCTGAAGAAAATTTGATTGATGGACAACTTAGTCTTTTTCTCTAATCAGCCTATTTTTGCTATAAAATCTTATCACAAGGATTCTTGTGAAAAATTCTTCCTTAAGTTCTTTGTTTGTTGTTTTGTTTTCCAGGGTTTGTGGTGGACTTTAGAATGTCCCTCTGCCCAGGAAAAGTCTCTAGTTAGAAAATGGCTATGATAAATCCCCTGTGATACTTCCCAGCCTGTTTATTTGACTTATTTGTACTGCACTGCTCTTGGACTAATGTAATAAGTATGATGTCAGACTTACTAGAGCATGAGGCATCCCTGACTCCAGGGCATATTTTTATTCTGTCACCATGTAGACACAAACTAGCCCAGATCCCTCTTGGCTTATATGACTTAGGCTACTATTTTTCTTTCTTTCTTTCTTTCTTTCTTTCTTTCTTTCTTTCTTTCTTTCTTTCTTTTTCTCTTTCTTTCAAGTGTTAGTCAGTAAGTGCCATCTTCATTGCAATTCGTCCTTTGAATTTTAAAATTCACTAAATAAAACCAGCTCTTCAGCAAAACTATTCAGAAACAAGGGCATGTTACATGTGTTGCTTATGTTTTGTCATTGCTGTGATGAAATAACTAACAAGAATATTCCTAAAGGAGGGAGATACTTATTTTCACTCAGATCAGTGAACAGCATCATCAAGGACAAATTCATTATGATACAGATCAGTGTAGCACCTTTAAAATGTGCTAAGTTTCACTTGGCTCATTTTCATTGCTATAAAATGTTTAAAATGTCACATTAAGTATTTTATTTAATGAATGCTCACAGGAGTATTTTGTATCTATGTAAGTTGGATTCTGGTGACAATGGGGAAAATGGAATACAGAAAGGGGAGGGAAGGCTGGTGTTCTGTGCTCAGTTGGCAACAAATTTGTCATATAAGTCAAGGCTCTTAGAAGCTAGGGCTTCAGCATTTAGCTTCATAGTCCAATGCCCGGTTATCATGCAGAAGAATTAGGAGTTGATTCCAAATAATACACGCATAAACTTCTCTCTGGCTATGATGGAGAGTGTGAAACCTTTCAAAATACATGGGGCTTTGCTTGGGTCATTTTCTTTCCTATAATGTTTTTATAACTTCTCATTTGGCATACTATTTAATGAAGTAAAATACTAGAAAAAGTAGTTATAATTCTATACTTTGGAAATATAGTGCTTTTCCTTTTCAAAAAGAGTGTTGCCCAGAGTTAGCACTTGGCATAGCTCACTGGCACAACCAGCCTCTGAATGGCGGGGGACGCTGGGATGAGGAATTCAGTATTCCAGGCTAGCTTTGTAACCTTTATGTAACTGTTGCCTTGGTGCCATACCATATTAATTATATGTTCTACTTTTTATATTTTCTCTTTGCTAAATTTACTGTGTATATGTTACATGTGGAATATTTTCTTTCTTCAGTGGACCTTACCATGCTTAACGTTTCTGTAGTTTTTGGATATATTATGAAAAGGTTTTCAATTACAGTTGGAGAACAGGGTCTAATAAATCACAGAGTTGGGAAATTTTATATGGGAAAAGTCATGCCCCATGTATTTGCCATTTCAAAAATATATCATTCACCCATAAAAATATTTGGGTTATAAAAAGGGGTTGGACATACTCTATGATTATATTCTTGAGCTGGCTGAGCCTTAGAAAATTTTGGCTTTATTCATATTGTGATTGCATCTATGTTACCTGATCTTCAAGGGTTTTCTTCCTCTTTCTTTACTCTTTTAGCCATTTGAGATTGTAATGAGAATGCTGTGTTCTTCTTTTTCCCTTAAGTAATAATTCATTATGGCTAAATTCCTCTCAGTTTTGCTGACAAGTATGTCACCAACAAAAGAGCATTCAGTGCTTATTGAGTCTGACCCTGCTCTGCTGGACTTAGGGGCACACACCAGAGGAACACGTTCTGATCCTCTCCACAGAGGACCTCAAAGGGAAACATGAAATAATAGCATCCTAATGATATTCGGTTTCAGTTCCAAGAATTTTACATGACCCCTTTTTAATCTTCACTTTGTAGGAAATTCCCTTCTCCTAAGGACAATGGTTTATGAGAACAGAAGCAAAGCAAATTCATAAAATATTCCAGGCTGAAAAGCCAGTCAAAACAAAATCTCTCCATAATGAGTGTTATATACACATTTGAGAAGCATATCATTTTTTCCCTGCTCCCTTTATAATTTCAGTTCTGCAAAGTAATAGTTACATTTAAAGCCAAACTGAACTTTTGTGGTTCTTTCAGGTCTTTGGGCATCACCTCTGGGACACAGCAGCAGAAATCTAGGACTCTATGTACCAACAGGTCACAGAAGCTGAGCAAGAAGTCTAAATTGTGGAAGTTCTAAAGGTAGAAAAATAGATTTTCAGAGACAAACACGGAGACAGCAAAGAGAAAGTATTGCTGAGCAGGAAACGGGACACTGTTCACAGTTCTTGGGAGGTTGTTAGAGCAGAGTACCCCAAAATGTGGAGGCAAAATCAGTGAAAGGAAGAGAGACCACTTTGGACTTTTTTTTTCTCAAAGCCCTAATTCAAAAAGAGAGAATTAACATGTGGTCATTTTATTCTCAATTTCAAGTCATCTCAAGTAAACATCTTAATTAAAATTATTTTATTTATAATGCCACATTACTTGATTTTGGATCAGTAGATTTATTCTTTGTCCCTAAGTATTAATAATGGATTTAATTAACTTTGTTTCATAATATTTTCTATGAATGACAAGTGATATTTCTGCTGTTATTATTATATACAGTTTCTTCTTAATACTATATGAAATATATTTAAAGTAAACTTTCTTAAACAGTTATTGTAGGCAAAATAATTTTAATGAGAAAAAATATAACAATATTGTGAAAATCCTGAGGATGAAACTTAAAACTGACATTGGAGAATGTTGTTTTGAGCACTATGATATATACACTTTTAGTCATATACACACATACTATCCTCCTTTTCAATTTTAAGCTATATTTATTTTCATATATATTAATATTGTACATGAACACACAAACATGTTATTGCAAAAAAGAGAAAAATGGTATCTACCTTAAACTTTCTTTTTTCCTATCTGGTGACATACTTTTGCTTAGAAATGATTGAATTTGGAGTTAATAGTCACAAAGAGCAACAACAAGACAATTTATATTCCCTTGGGACTCATAATTTTTCTGAATTCACTGAATTAACTTGTTTATAGAAATTACTGATGTTGAGATGGCTATTCATGTTTTTTCTGGTGTATGCCAATTGTATGTATTGGTTAATTTCCATCTTCTGAGTGACAGAGGACAAGAGAGAGAAAGAGTTTTCCATTCTTTTCTATAAGGCAAGATGACCATATTATTCTAGAATACCGAAGCAAAAAATATAACATATTGCAATGATAGTTAAGTCAGGTAAATCAATCAATTTTCTAATAATGGAATTTGGCTTTTTTTTCTCATTGAAAAATATATTCAACTCTGTGCCTAGTTAGTATTACAATATTTAGACCACTGTTTTAATAGTTTAAATAGTCACATCAAATGCACATTATATTTATAGAGCTCAAAAAAGTTTTGCTATTTATACATATTTATATTTATAAAAGAAACAGCTCGTTGAATAAGCTAGACCTTCTTAGTATCTCAGAAACTGCCTTACTGTTGTAACAATGAGACAAAGACAGCTTTTATCTTGAGTTGAAGTAAAGTCAATTTGTTGCAATAGTTTTTGAAATTATTTAAGTAGAATAAATATAGGATATACTATTTTCAGCTAGATATATTATAATCAGAAGTACATTTTTGAGATTCAACATTATATTTATTAATAAAATTGTAGATCTTTTTATGCTGCCTACTATTTGTGAAAAAACACCCAACCTCAGTGAGAAAGGAGAATAACAAGTTAAATAGATATTATTTCTATTTATCACTCTGGTAAGATTAAGACATAAACCATTCAGTATGTTCATAAGAATTCCAGGAAATTGGACCTTGGGAACAGTTGAAAAAATCACAACCATTAAACGTTCATATGTATGAATTTACATTGCCGATACCATTTAACAGTTAAAACTACGAAATTCTATGTTGTTTAATGTTGCATATTTGTAACTAAAAGACATTAAATATGTAAAGTTCTCCAAAAAGTTTTTACTTTTTATAACAGAGGAGCATTCATATCCATGATCAGTGCTACATTTTTTTTGTAACACCTAGGAACTGGAATAAGCCTTGATGGCCATCAGATATATACAACAGAGTTCTACAGAGCACTTAAGAAAAGTGAAATTATTAAATTCACAGAAAAATTGATAAAACTGAGTGAGATAATGTAGCCCCACAATGGCAAACTCTGAATATTATCTTTTATATGCAATCCTAGGCTTGAAGTTTTAGATGATTATTCATAACTTAGATAGACATCAGTAGAGGACCAAAAACAAAAGAAAGAGCAAAAAAAGTTGAGTTTGGGTGCAAAGGAATGGGAAAAGAACAATAAAATGAAGGTAGTACGAAAATAGACTATTGAGATTAGTAGGACTGAAAATAATAAATAGAAATAGGTAAAGGTATAGAACAAGAAAGGGTCAACTAAAATCAAGATATGGAAAAAATCAAACAGAGTCCTTCAAATTTATGTGTTTGCTGTGGAATCCTATATGTGTCAATATGGGTTGTTCTTATTGTTTGATAAAGCTGCTTTGACCTATGGCAAGGCAAGATAGAGCCAGCTGGGAAATCTAAGCAGAGATACAGGTGAAGAAGGGCAGGGTTTTAGAGACATCAGTCAGCTGCCAAGGAAATAAGACATGTAGAAAATGAAGTAACTCCATGGTCACATGACAGTGCATTGATTAATAGAAATGGGTTAAATTAAATGAAAGAGCTAGTAATAAGTCTAGCCATCTGTCAAACATTTCTAATTAATATTAAGCCTCTGAATGATTATTTCATAAGTGGCTGTGAGGACCTGTGGGCAGGAGAGAAGCCAGTTCACTAAGACAAGACAGAGAAAAAAAGCTTCTGGCTACATGCGGTAACTAAAGATTTAATTATTTTAAAAAATATATTAATGAAGGTAACTTTCGTGAATAAAGAGTGACTTTCCAAAAATCCATGTCTTTAAACCAAAGTCTCACACATTACATGTAATAACAATTAAAGGAAAAGAGGCCATGTGCTTGTAAGAAAGTGAGAGCAGGTTATATAAGGAAAGTTTGGAGGTAGGAAGAGGAAGTAGGGGAATATTACACATATATACATATATAGTAGTAACATGCCACTATCTCTATCAGCCAATAAATTTGCATGAAAATATCCATACCCAAAGCCACAAGAAATGTCTCAAATGGCCAGATGTTGTGAGAAAAGACTGGAGATAAGAAATAAAGAGGACACATTGCTAGAACTGGGAGGTCTTGCATAAGCTGATGAAATATGCCAAGCACATTTCTTACATAGTATTTATAGAACAAAATTGCCAGCGTCATAGAGAGCAAAATCACACTATGTTTGCAACAAGAGCACGGGCTACATCAAACAGAGTGAAGAATACATCCAGAAAAGAGGCGTGAACCTGACACTTTTGAGGCAATGGCTCCAGCCCCAGGCTGAACCTTGCCAGGATGTCTCATGGAGAACGACACAGAACTAAAATTCCCTTTGTCCTCTCTTCAGAACGTCTGAGAGAGTCTTGAGTCAATCTGACTCTCAACATCCCTTATTGATGAACACACTACACAATAGTATGCTGCACATAAATAAATCAAACTGGAATTAAGTTAGAAACTTCAATTCTTGCGGCTAGCGTTTATAGTGTCCTCACATTTGTGCCCTATGAACTTTTGAAAGAGGAAATGTACTGATGGTTTACCTAGCTGTATATTCTGAACATTACATAATGTTTTGTATGGTAAGATATTGCAATAGGAGCTCCATTATTTAGGGTGGCAACCAACTACATACATTCTGTTAGGAACTTAGACTTTATCCACAAGAAGAAATACAAACCTAGTATTACAAACCTGGTCAAATATTTATGAATAGAAATATAGGTCAGGACCTAGGAAAATAACTGCTATTGGTGTTAATGTAAAAGTATAGTATTCAGCTGCCTTCTAAATGTCTTTGTTTATACCTTTAAATAGCACCGTTATCTGCATTTTCTCAGAGAAGCTTCTTTTCACAGTGAGTGATAGTTAATATGGAGATTCATAACTGATGAAAGAATCAACGACTATTGAGTAGTCAGCCCTAAACAAAACACTAGTATCACACTCTCCAATATTCCATAAGTGTTTTAAAAAGAGGCCAAGAAGAATAGAAAAACTGAAACATGGGAGAATTATGAAAATGACTCTCTTTTACATGGAACATATTCATGCAATTGTGAACACATATAAGATATGGCTGCCTTCAAAATACTTGCAAAAAACAAAACATGACGTGAACTGAGAAGAGGACTTTTTGGGAGAAGAAGGGGTGCTGTAAAATCCACAGGAGGATAAGAGACTGTAATGGAGTGAATATGTTCACAATAAATTGTATTCATTATGAAATTATCAAATTAAGTTAAAACTAATATAAAATAAAATATATATGCCAAAATATACATATAATGTTATATATATGATAAATAGAACACTAAAAATTGGAAAAGTAAATATATTTTGCTCTTGGTAGAGCACATAAATTATAACACGGTCTTGTAATTAAAAAATGAAGTGACTGTCAAAGCCAAACTAAAGTTTGATCAGCAAACATAATTCAAATGAGTTTTCTTAAATCAAAATGGAACATGAATCACTATCGATATTATTCAATATGTTACTTTTGATCAGATATTAATTAATAAATAAATAACCAACAAATGTATTTTTAAAAGGTAAAATAGAGGCACTGTTCCCTGTAGTACAAGGACAAATAATAAAAGCATAAAACCATCACATTATTTGGTGACATTTCATACTTCACTCACGAGGTAGTAGCAATAGCAGTCCAAGTACATGGATAAATGCTTCACAATTAAAACTGTTGTAGGTATTTCTAAAGCTATACAGAACATGGTATGAATTTAAATGTAGAAATAAGTGTGTAACTTAGGAATTATGAAATAAAATGTCCTTAGCAATGATGTGTTATTCTCCTCCATATGTGGTGAATATCATGGCTAATAAAGAACTGACTTGTGCATATATCAGAGCTATAGGGGAACAGAGATAGGCAAGGAAAACTAAACTGAATGCTGGGAGAAAAAGGGCAGAATCAGGAGAAGCCATGGAGCCTCCGTGGGAGACAAAAATGCTGAAATTTGGCTGGTAGGCCACTACCTTGTGGTGATGCATGGATTAATGGAGATGGGTTAAATTAAGATGTAAGAGTTAGTCAGAAATATGCTTAAGCTGTTGGCCAAACAGTATTGCAAATAATGTGGTTTCTTTGTGATTATTTTGAGGTCTAAGCTGCCGGGCTGCCAGGAAACAGGTGGTCTCCTCCTAACAACATAGGAATATTCATGAATGTTAATGTGCCCTTTTAAATGGCATATTATATGCTGATAAAAAATAACAAATCCTAAACTATGTTATTTTGTAAAATGCATGACTTTCACTTGTCAGAGATACCTATACATACTACAGCAGTGGTATATGACTGTTTCTCATTCATAAAATCTAAATAACACAATGTTTGCATATAGTGCAGCATGTATGACATTATCTTTGTACTAGAAATTCTGTAAGGAAATAGGTGAAATTGAAATGAAAACTGTCACTTGTATCAAATCAATTTAAAGACTGAATGTTTAGAAAGGCTTTGTTTGTATGCATTTAAGAAAATAGCAGGGTACTGAAGAGATGGTTCAACCTTTAAAAGCACTATATGTTCTTTCAGAGGACCCTGGTTCAATTCCCAGTATCTATTTGGTGACTCACAAACATTTGTAACTCCAGTTCTATGGGACCTGTAAGCATCCTCTGAGTTCTATGAGTACCAGGCATTTAAGTGGTGCACAGACATATATACAAGCAGAACACCCATACAGTAAATTAAAGTCCAAAATTGGAACAGAGCTTGAAGAATGTAATTAAATGGAATAATGCAAATCATTGGCTAATCATTATGAGAAATATATATCAAATGTATAGAATGTGCATTCTAAAACATCAAATTTGAATGAATGGCAAACAAAAAGTATATCCAAACATATATTTGAGTAATTTACACTTATACACATAAAAATTTAAGGCTTATTGGTGATAAACAATGATGTCAGGATTATATGTATGTTTCTTATAAAGGTCAGGCCCAGAACACTGTCTAATAACAGTGCCAGCCAATCAGGTGCCCCTGTTCAAAGAAAAGAAGAATGAGAGATGGCGAGGTTGGGCAAGGGATTGGGGGAGGTGCTAGCACAATCAGTTTTTTTCCCCCAAGTAACAGTCTTACAAAAACTTTGAAGCCAATCTTGCACACCTGTGTTGAACCTCAATGTTTTGTGTTTAAATTTTGTGACTGGAACGGGAAAATGAAGCTGTTTTCTTTGAAAATGCTGGTGTCTGTGAAGCCTTACTTTTTTATTCTTTGCATTGCTTGTTGTGACTACAGTCTTGCGTGCTGCTGGATAACATCCTTTACTTCCCTTCCACATAATACTTATTGAGTCTCTAGATTCAAGTGCCTGTTATATAATAATCAAATGAATTTGGAAGGTTTGTATGATTCCATATTATATTTTAAAAAGATAAACATCTCTTCAATTTGTTCACATAACTAGTTGTTATTAGAACTTATATAATATAAATGTTTAAAAATTCAAAACACAAACACGATTTAATGAACAGGCATCCTAATTGTCCTTTTTTTAGAAATTAAGATCAATTCTGTCTTCTTTGAAAGTTATGCATAAGCTGATTATAGTAAATCAGAATGAACTGGGCTTTCTTTGAAATGTAACTTTTGATTTTATCATTTCATTGTTACCATTTGGAACTTATGCCTTTTAAAATGTTTCTGAGCTTCTGCAAAGTTTAAGAGTGCTATTTGGTATTATTGCCATCTTACTATTTGTGTGTGTGTGTGTGTGCAAAATAAACAGAAAGACATCCTTAAACAGCCAAGATGGCATTTAAATAAAAAAATAAACAAAATGAACAATATATGTGATTTTTATTCAACAGGTTTCAAAAAACTGTAAATTTGCTAACAGAAGAAAAACAAAGTATGATTATAAACTTCTCAGATATGGGTGTCCTCTCAGACAGTCAACACAGCACACATGGGTTCCACTTCCACATCCATTTATCACTTCCGAGGTCAGTAGAAAGCGTTGGATCCCAAGGAGCTGGAGTTACAGGTGGTTAACACTTACCTTCTGTGGGTGCAGGGAACTGAACTCACATCCTCTGACGGAGTACCTTGTGCTTTTATCCGCTGAGCGGTCTCTCCAAGCCTGCTTCAGTTTTTCTTTCTTTTCTTTTTTCTGTTTTCTTTTTCTTCACTTTGCTTCTTCCAACTCTTTTATTAACTTTTTTTAAAAAAGAGAACAAACTATCTTTTTTCAATATACTACCAATCCATGTTCCCACTCCCTCCCCTCCTCCCATTCCCTCCACTTACCCCTCCAACCAATCCCCATCTACTCCTCAGAGAGAGCACATTGCTTTGAGGAAGGTCCAAGGCCCTTGCTACTGTATTTGGCTGAACAAGGTATCCATCCAAAGAATAGGTTCCCAAAATGCCAGTACAAACAGTAAGGATAAATCCTGGTACCACTGCCAGTGGCCCCTCAGTCTACTCTAGCCATGCAACTGTCAACCACATTCAGAGGAACTAGTTCAGACCTATGCTTGTTCCTTCTTGGTGCAGCTGTAGTTGGTGAGCTCCCATTAGCTCAAGCAGACTGTTTGATTGGGTGGACCCATCATGGTCTTGACCTCTTTGCTCGTATTCCCACTCCTCCCACTCTTCAACAGCACTGTGGAAACTTAGCCTAGTGCCCGTTTGCGGGTCTCTGCCTCTGTCTCCATCAGTTGTTATTCATCCCACTCTTGATTAGTATTTTATTTTATTTTATTTTTGGAGACAGTGTCACTCTTTATCTTGGCTGACCTATACTCACTATGTAGACTGGATCGGGCTTGAACTCAAAAGCATACACCTGCCTTGGGAACCAGATGCTGGCACCAAAGGTTTCATCATCACAACCACTTCACTTCCAAATGTACTTCATTCAGCTTAAATAGCAGAGAGACATCGAGGTTTAAATGACACTTATTTAATGAAACTGAAAAGAAGATGTAATTTTTGATGTAGTTCAGGATTTAAACAGGCAATTTTATTGTCTGGATATTGGCCTTACAATTTGATTTATAGGTGTATTGGAATTTTTTTTCTTCCAAAATTGTAACTAATATAAAAGTCAGAAATTTAAAAATAATTCCACACGAATATTTCCATAAAAACAAATGGATATAAAAAGTGTGTGTAAGAACTTTTTCTTAAAATTTTGATAAAATTAATAAAATTTAATTATAATAAAATTTTGAGTTTGTCTTCTCTGCATTAATAATGAATTGAAATTTATTTGAAAAAAATTTCTAATTCACTTTAAAGCAACAATTTTAATTTTTATTTAAATAATTTTAAAAATAAAATTATTTTATGATGCTATTTGATAATATATTGGTATTTTATTTTATACTGTTTAAATTCAACTTTGTTATACATTTTGGAAAAATAATAGTTGTGATATAATAAAATTATTTGATGTGTAGCATTTTTAAATTTTAGAGCAAAAGAGAAGGTAAAGATATTATTGAGTATACACATCTAAGAGCATGGTTTACGCTAATTTTGATGAGTAAGCAGGAAAGCTAAATGAATCCTTTTCTTGAAAGCTGTGCTTTCAGAGCCCGAAGTGAAAGATCATTTTCTTTAATCCCTGTGGTGAGCAGAGGATGCAGAGAGAAACAGAACCTCCTGTGGAAGGATGAAGGGGAATCCAGCCTCTCTGACGCGGTCGAAGCACACTTTATATTGGTCTCTGCACACAAATGTCATGTCCACTGCATTTTGCCTTTGGTTTCTCTTCATATGAGACCATAGGAAACCTGAAACTTAAAATAAAAGTTTCCACCCTTCGCATAGCTCTGTGGGTTTGGAAACGTCTCTAGGAGCTAGTTCATTTCTTCATTCTTACCAACTGCCATTAGAATTGGACAATGAACCCAAATGAAACCACAAAATTTGGTCTCAAAACACTCGTCTATGAACAAAGCAAAATTTTAGGGTTATAGGTTCCCTGAAGAGCTGACGGCTTGGAAGCTATTTGCTTTACACTTGATTCTTTCTTTCTTTTTTTCTTTTGCTTTTTTTTTTTTAAATCTCCATTCTCATTCCCAAACTAATGAATCCCTAAGGATTTATTGATTCAACTTTAAGATAGAAGCTTGGATGGATAACTACTGAAAAATTTTATGGCAATACTGATGAAAGGAGAAGTGGATGCATTTGAATTATGAGAAGATAACCTTTAAATATTCTAATCTTATATTAAGAAGTCACAGCTAAACTAGTACAAACTAATCACTGCATGACCAAGTGACAACCAATCACTGATTCACTAGATTATTCTCACCATGAGAGGTTGCCTGCCATTTAGATATTTAAGTTTTCAATAGTGTGGAAATTGTTATCTAATATCCAAGCCCAAATTTAAAGTCTGTTCTGATTTACGGTTTTTGAAATAATTGATACAAAAGTATAGCTTCAAAATAAATAGTAATTCTTCTGCACTTAGAATTGAAGAATCATAGTGAAAAGGTGTAATCATATTTCATAGTATGAACTTGGCAAAGAGAAAACAAAGGTAACCAAGTCACATTCATTTTCTTTTTTATTACTTTGAAACAATCTTGTATTTGTACTGGTTACAGAGTATCTAACCCAGGACTTCACTCCTTTAACTTCCTTTCCCAAAGTCTGTAGCCAAAGCAATTCTAGCCATACTCATTGCATAACTCTGCTGGACAAGTTTCTTCTAATTCAATCTGTGATTTTATTTGTTTCAAAACTAAAAATCTTTCCTTTATCCATGTTTTTTTTTAAAATATTATATCTGGATTGGATTTATCAGTTAAAATCTTGAACACATGTTTGTAGACATTTTTGCAGGTTAAATAAACAGAGATTTACTTATTTCTTTCCAAAAATAGATAATAAGAATTAGAAAATTAAGAGTTAGGTTTGTTAAAATGCAAGTTATTCATGTTTTAATTCCCTTATTTTTCAATGTATAACACTTATCATTTTCTCAGAAGAGATGGTTAGAAGTGAAAACAAAAGCAAGGTTTTATTTTCTAAAATATTTTATATTATGTAAAGAAACAAAAAAATACGAGTCAATCCATTTAATATTTTTAAGTTATATAGCCCAGAACAGTTGTTCTGGGTTAGCAATTATATCTTTAAATGAGATTCTTGGGTTTTCCCACATAAGCAATAGCCACTAATTTCATGCTTTCTGTAGATAGCACCTCATGATCAATATGTTTAAATAATTAGCTATGATTAACTACGGTAGAGTTCAGGAATTCATTATGGGATAAAAGAAATAGCATTTCCTCTTTGCTTCTCTATGTCCAGGAATCAAGAAATGGGATCTGGGAGGAAAAGTTGTGGGCAAACTGAAGGAACTGGGGGCTTCAGCTCAGTACTGGTGGAAAAGGCAAGCTCAGCAATTCACTTCTGTAACTCCATGCTAGTGGACTGCCAAATAAGAATGTTCCAGGTCCAAGAAAAATGTGACTCATAACATATGTTGGCTAGTTATTAAGGGAGACAACAAGTACCCATCTCTCGCCTTCATACACATATACATGTGCTCATGAATATGTGTTCACATTTTCACACACATGCATAGAAGTGTGTGTGTGTGTGTGTGCACACGCACGCATGCATGTGTGTGTATATGTAAAACACAGAATATTCTGGAGATGAGCTATGTTACTAGTCATCTGGTAGCAGAAAACACACTGCATAATAAGTAATGATTAGCCCAAATTTAAAGTCTGTTCTGAATATTTTTTAAAATGGGAGGAAATGTGATATGGTAACCACGGAAACAGTACAGAATTCAAAAAATATCTGTCCATGAGCATTAACTTGAGAGCACTGAGAGCACCATTTTCTGTAATTCCAGAGTCCAAAAAAGAATGAAATATCATTTATTTATGCTTGAACAAAGTGAATTTCAACCTGAAATCCTATTGTTCTCTCATGAAGAAAAAATAAAGATAGATTTAAAAGAAATATTTTTTCTCTGTTGTGTATGCTGTCGTTGGCAGTCTATATCAACTTCAGACAGGCAACTAGTCAAACAAAGCATACTGTTTCCTTCTACAGTGTATAAATGATTCTCAAACATGTTGGCAGAATATAGCCATGCTCACATTGTAAAATCATAATCTTTCCAGTTGTATTGTATGGGTTAGTGTGTGTATACATACGTGTGTATATTGTTAGGACATTTTTATATGTATTCGCTTGCTTTGATGGTGTTTACACATCTATAACATCTACTGTCAAATCCCATTACCATTCCCTAATATACTTCTACTTTCATTTTTTTTTTTTTGCAGTTTGCAGAGAAATGAATGCAACTGGAGATCATGAGCCAAAATGAAATGAACTGGACCAGACACTACAGGCTCCATGTGTTCTCTCATATGTGAATTAAACAATGGCACTAGAGATATTTTAAATTCTTTAAATAATAACCAATTAATAGAGTGTGTGAGCTGTTAACAAAGTGGATGGTCGATCTCTCTATCAGCTTTAGGTCCCACAGAGAGGGTTTTTAGCTGTTCTGAGCCTTATTTTCTGGTTTTTTTTTCCTTTTATTTCTCCGTTTTAAATTTAGTTGTGAAATTATGACTTAATTACAACTTTTCCCCTTTTCTTTAGTCCCTCCAAACCCTTCTTGATGCCCTTCCCTTGGTCTGGGATGATATTTTTGTTTGTTTATTTGTTTTTGTTTACTGAATCAGCTCAGTTCAATCAAGAGGGAACTCCACCATTCACAACTACAGATCTTTTTTTTCCTTTCTCTCCTCAATTCAACTTAAAAGAAAACATAATCAATGTACTGATTATTATCTAGTGCTGTTAGTCACTAGAGTGTCACAACAAAAAATAAATATAAAACCAAGCCCTTAGTAAAATAATTGACCTCTGAATGAAAGATTAAAACCTACATTAATCTTAGATCGTTTTCAATAGTGTTGGTATGGCTTATACAGTGTGATTTAAATATCTATATCTTTTCTTTACACTTGAAATGTATATACTCATTTATTTTCAAGTCATAGAACCCTCAGGAATAATAATTGCAAAGAAATATAATATTTCTGAAAATTTGAAGCTGAAATTACACGAACAAATTAGTACAGTTTTATTTTAAATTTTCTAAGGACTTATTCTACAGGAGAGTGGAAGTACTGCTCAACCTTAAAGATGGCAGGGTATTAGGTATGTATGGTAAATAAACATAGACCTAATGATAAGGGAAGAAAAAGACAAATGCTGAATATTTAGCTTTGTGGTGGTATGTTTTAATGATATCTTGATTTTGACACCTAATATAGTAATTATTGTGATGATGGCAATGACGATGATGGTGATAAAAACAATGTCAAAAGGGAAAATAGAAAAAAATACAAAAGTGTCCCACACTAGATTATAAAATGAAGGACAATAATGATGTGATCAGTACAATTAAAACCTGGAGACGAAAGTAGGAGAACAAATATGTATCAGAAGTTACGAACCATACAAATAAAATGATTGATTTTGAGATATTTAAATAATGCAACATGGAATTTTTTAAATTGATTTTTTATTGAGTTCTACATTTTTTTCTCTACTCCTCTCCCTGCCTCTCTCTTCTCCTTGGAAATTTTTAAGAGGACAAAATATAAACCCAAAGAATTATTTGAAATATAGAGATATAAAAACATTCAGCAAAAACATAAATATCAATGATTACAGTTATATTTCTTTTTTTCAGAATTTACACATAAGTAACATAAATATTGTATTTATATGATTTCCACCACTCTTCCTCCGACTATTCTGTTCTCCATCCTCTTTCTTTAGCTCATGATGTTTCTTTTTTAATTATTATTGTTATATACTTATATACAAATACAAGTAACTTAGTCCATTAAGTGTTGCTCATATGTTTATTTGCTTAAGGCTGACACGGAGGATCTGTGCTATGAAACAGAAAACAGGAAGAATGTGCAGAGGTATTTTTACTGGAGAAGGGGGAGTGAGAACCATATAGAAGAAGGTAAAAAACAAATAATACTAAGCATTTTGAAAAAGCTCTACGTACTCATATTATCTTGTGTTTTCTTAGAAAGTGCCTGTGTGTGCTTAAATGGAATTATTGTGCTTTGGGTCCTAATGCTTCCACCAAAGTCTGTAGAATATCTAACACAGTCCCTAGTGCCAGAATGGGAATCACTCTTCACAGTGTTAAAGACATGCTGAAGTTATTACTGAAGAAAACATGTATTTTGGATACAGGACTTGGAAGAATCAGGTAGAATTATATAGAACCATACCTACTGAGCTTTCAGTCAAACTTCCAAGAGAGAAAACCAAATAATGTTCCTTTCAAGTTGTAATGCCTATGAACAATGACCGGCGTGGGAAAATATCAGCAAAGGTATAACAACTGTATTTATATACTGACAGTAACTACCAGCTACCTAACTGACTCAAGGCCCACCCTATGGGAAGGAAGTACTTGGCTTGTACCAAGTACTTTAATTCTAGTCAAGGACTTGTGGCTGGTAAGGTCATGAGACCTACTGTAGAACCCAAAATGCCAGTTTCCTTAGCAAGTACAGCATGGTCAGCACAATGATAACATGATAAAAATAGCTGACATGCCAAAGCAGATGGGGCAAATGTCACTCGGCCCCACTCCTGTAGAAATTGGGCTGCTGAGAGAACTTCAGACTTCGCTAGACAGAACCTTCCTGGTAGGTTATCTAATATTTACATATTTTGAAGACTATTTACATTATAGAAAGTCTTCCTTTCCTCCGTGCTTGTTTTATGTTAGTACTTCATGTAAATTGATGACTCTGTATTGAATACAATTATTTACTAATGACGCCAACAATTCAAACATATCATTAAAAATCTTATATGAATACATATAAATTTTCAAGTATACATGATATTGTTTTCCAATTTGTGTTAGCTTATTTGGGTGAAGGTAGTCGAACTAGATTGCTAATTGAGACAAGCTCCAGTGTTGAACAATTGCCTTCTTTCGGGCTGCTTGAAACTAAAGCAGGAACCAAAGAAATAAATTGAAAAAGCTGTTAGTCTTTGAGTGATTAGAATTTGAGAATGTGAAACATTCTAATCCTGGTTGTATGAAATCTTATTATTCAGGGGCCATTAAGACTATGGTAGGACTAAGATTCTTGAAATTAGTAAAATGAAATAAAAACAAAAAAGGCAGGACAATTATACAAGCAGTAATATTTCCCATTTAAACTAAATGGGAAAAAGACGTGGTCACTGAGGAAATAAGAAATACAGGCAGTCACTTAGAAGTTCAGGTTTACATTTCAGGGCTTTATGTCTGCTCACATGTACTTTGAAGAAGGGAAATTTTCTTTAGAATCATCAGGTCCTCCTGTTGTCACCAGGTTTGGATCCTTGTATAACCTCATTCATAGTTTGAAATCTTAAACTTCACATGACATATTAGGAGTTGAGGGTTTTAGGAGGTGATTAAGTTATGAAGACTGTTTTATGAGATCTCAGAGAGTGATCCAGTCACATTTATTATGTAGACACACAGAAGGCAGATAAACTTTAACTAGACACAGAGCCAACTGCAGCCTTCATGTTAGACTTCCTGACTTCTGCTATGAAAAGTAAACTCTGTTTATCCAGCAGCCACCTTGTTTAAGTTAGCATATGATGGTAACCCAAATTAAATAAAATATTTCATCTATTTCACAAAGCAAAATGGCCTTCACCCAAAATTTTTGAGGTTGGGGGCTTCCAGGAGTCTTGCAAATTACTCCAACAACCCTCAATGGAAGAGTGTTGATGCAATTCATACCATTTTTGAGCTTTTCGACCTAAGAGCATCCACCCTGCTAGGTTTTAGACTCATTTGGGAGTGTTAAACTCTCATTTTTGATGTATTTTTCTCTTTTTAATTGGAAATTCTCTTCCTTCCATCATAGTTTGTATTTCCATGTCTTAACAAGATTTTAACCTGAAGAAAAATTTTACCTAGAATGGGTAGCACCTAGACTGCTGCTTAGCCATAATTAAAATGCTATTCACTTGAAAATTGATTTTAGAATTTATAATCAATTCTTGAATGAGTTTAAACTTGAAGAGATAAGTACCTGCAAGAAGTAAAGAACTTGGGGAAAACAAAGGTAGACATTTTTTGGATAATATTTAAAATTACACAAAAGTAATAAGTTAAATGCTAAACATCAATTGGTATTGAAACTAAGGCGCTCACCATGGGATTTCTGAATCCATGAGGAAGTAAAGATACGGATTTCTCTGTCTCACCACACCCTAATGATAGATGACAACAAGAAGACATAGTAAGTAAATAATAGTGAACCA
>JAQHUG010000151.1:4794161-4817854 GCA_028555095.1 Dicrostonyx torquatus
ATTTCATCATCATCATGGTTTCTGCCCCAGCAATAATGCTTGAGTATGTTTGGGCAGCCCATTTATGGGGGTTCTCCAGTTGTTCCAATCCTGAGCATTTTTAGACACTTTTGATATTGTCATACCAAGATTCTTCTGTCTTCCTTTGTTTTTTGGGCTTTCCACTTTGCCTTATCCCGTGAACTCCCCTAACAGTGCTGTCTTCACGTATCTGCCATCATTCTCTTAAAATGGCCAAAGTATTTCAAGTGCTGTTATCATATCCTGTAGTTTATATTTATAACGCTTTATTTGTCAACTGCTAAATCCTACTAAATCCCTCTTACACTCAACTGACTAATTTCAGACTTGACTATTGAATCGAGGAATATTTAATTTACTTTATGTAATCTATTACGATAGTAGATTTTAGAATATCATATTTGAGGCAATTCAACTCATAACAATTAATTAAACTATTTTTATGGTTTCAGTCAATTGAAAGTGCCGTTAATGTGGAGTGAAAATGAATATGGATTCAAAAAGCATTCATCTTAATTTTATTTCTCATGGTGCTGTGAAAGTATAGACCAATGATATTTAACTACTTAAAATATTTCTCACCCATGTCTTAATTAATTGGGAAGAGTGATTTCAGTATCTATTTATATGCTATCATATTATTTCACCTTTGATTCTTCTGAAATACGGAGTATTTAAAAAAATTACCTGAAAGGCTAAGCTACTAAATGGTCATTCATTATCTCAGAAATAATGACAGAAACAGCAGTATCAAATGATGTTTGTTTTTCTGAAAGAAAAACAGAGTCTGCATGTTCTCCTGCTGTGACTCTGACCTGAACTGTAGAGAGAAAAAGCTGTAATAGTATTCTAACATCAGTGCATCTCAATGTTTTCTAAAGGCATTGGATATAATATGTATCATACCAAATTTGCTCAAAGTAGTTCATAGAATTTATGTACCGTTTGATCTATTATACTTTTAATACTTATTGTGAAATCACAAAATTCATTTAATATACTCCATTTTGAGTTAGTGAGTTATGTTTCTCAACAATATAATATAAAATTTTATGTAATCAGTGTTATAATTCAGTTATAATTAGTTAGTAAGCAAATACATTAAACTTCACTAAAGCAGAACAAAAGACATTTCTAACTTGTTACTACAACATCCTACTCTGGTAAAATATTTATTGCCAAAAATGCCTAAGAGTACATCAATATTCGAATTTTGTAATGTTTTGCATTCTTTTGAGGTTCACTTTTGTTATTAAATAAACCCTGAGATTACTTTATATATACATACATATATATAATACATACATATATACACTATATGCTTCTGTCAAATGTTGACATTACATAATATTTGGTTCCAATGTGTTTAAGTTATTAGAACAGAACAGATGAGTGAAAAGTGCCACATGCACTTACCTGCCATCTGCTTCTCATTTCCTAAATGATGAAGTCACTATTCTTTTAAATTTCTTCTTCCTCAGTCTCATGAATCACATGAGTCAGGTTAGGGTAAGTTATGCAGTGATAACAAATGGACAGTTTAAGTGGCTTATAACTCAAAAGGTTATTTCTCACATTACAGACCAATCATGCATATGCTGTAGTCCTGTTGTATATTATGTCGGTGTCAGTGTGCCCTAGCAGCTGCCCGTTAAAAGGTTTCCAAGCTTATTCATGAAAAGCAAAAGGAATATACAAAGGGAAAAGAACTATTTCAGTTTCGGTGTGAATGAATCGTGATGGATACACTAGTTATTCATTAGCTAAAAATAAGTTACAGGATAATTTCTAACACAAGATAGGAAGCGATATATTTTTCTCTTTTAAGGAAGCATTTGAGACAAAACTTTAAATATGACAGGAGCAGACTAGGTTTTGAATTTTAAATAAGGCGATTCAAATGCCAGCAAGTAACTAAACACACAAATTACATAAAAACTAACTCATTAATGTTTTACATACATTCAAAATTTATCTGTCTATACCTATATTTGCATAATTTGTTCTTTTGCCAATGTATTTTTAACTATTTGCAATTTTATTGAAATAACAAAATATTCATGTGTTAATACATTGAATTTGATATTCTGAAGAAATTCCTTTTATTTTTGATGTCTGTTTAATAAAATGATTGCAGTTTTACAAAAATGTCATTAAATTTTTATAGCTGGACATTTTGTATAAAAATTGATTGGAGATAAATACATAAAAATGAAATCACTGAGCAGAGTTAGAAGATTGAATGTTGCTATATATTTTTCTAAAGATTATAAGAACATTTCTCTTTCCTACCAGTCATACATGAATAATTTCTTAGAATTTATCAGACATTATTCATGGTAATCTTGTATATGATGGATACTAATAATTTGAGTTTTTGTTGTGAGGTTGAATATTTTGCTTGTCTATTAAACATACAAATGGAAAACAGGTTTTGTTTTTGTGAGTATTGCTTTCAAGCAAAAAGGTGAACATCTTTACAGTTTTGATCTATAAAATTACATTATAAGTTTTGTGTTTTAGTTTAGATAGCATGTATCATATCATTTTTATTTGTTGTATCATTATTGTGTAAAGATATCTTTATTGCACTACACTGTTATTGTAACAAAAATCTAAAATATATGTGATTAGCTTTTGACTGGACAAATAAATTAATAGCAATATAAAAGGTTAGAAAACAAAAAACTCCATGTCATATATTTTTAAAACATTGCTAAACTGTTACATATGGTGAATTAGAAAATAAAAATGTGCCTGAGAAGGAAATTATGATGTGAATTAAGAGATCAGCATGCATAATGCTGAAGAGTTAGGGAGTCTTGTTTGCTGCAAATGATGCAATGCAATGAATAAATAAACTCAGAAAAGAACCAGGATATTAGATTTTAGACGGAATAAAAAATAGTGGGGAAGTGCTGGCTTAAACACTAAAGCTCATTCTTATTGCCAGATGAGTGAGAAAGAAGCAGGAACAGAAGGAGTGAAAAGGTCCTGGGAAGAACAGATATAAGTTATGATTTCTCATTACTTATAAAAGAAAATCCAACAGATAAAGTTTTGTTGAACAACTAGCATTCTTTAAATTAAGAGATCACCATCCTAGAAAACACACAAAAAATAGAATAAAACATGTTTTAATGGATGAGATGTTTATATCTAATAATGCGTGGTACAAAATCAAACTCAGAGCAAAGAACAGAGAATAAAAAATACTCTATGAGTAAAAGAATTTCTCAGTCTTTTGTCCTGAAAGCTGTGTACACTTGGTCACTGAGAAAGACAAGGCTGTTCTTAGAGGAATTACTAGCAATTGATGGATGCTAACAATGAAAGAAACACTTTCTTTGGAGATATAGCCACGGGTAAGCTGTCCTGGCCTCAGTAAATTGGAAACTGTAATAACTGGATTCATTAGATTATTTCTCTAAAAGAAAAAAATAAAAGGGAGGAAGTAGATAGATAGACATCATGGGGTTCAAAAGAAGAAAGGCAGCTTGTGGGAGCTGGTATGCAGGGAGGTAATGGTAGGTGAATATTAATAAAGTGAATTGTTTATATGAATTAAATTATCAAATAATTAAAATAATAAAGGACCAGAGTCTTAAGACAAAACAGAAAGATGGAAACATGTGAAAAAAGGATGTTGGAATCTGGGGAGTTAGGTGTTTGTAAGAGATTAGGGAGTTTGTAGAGTGAGAGAAATCAGCATACATTACATAACTGCAGGAAATTGTCAACTAACAGATTAATTATTAATTAATTGTGTTCCCTAAAAACAAAACAAAGAAACAAAGCAGAACAACAAAAGGATATAGAGTGAAGAGTCAATTCAATGGCACAATAAATCTATCAAATCTTTCCACCCCTCTGACACACCAACTATTGGAAACCCCTTCAAGACACCCAGGCAGTATGATTATAAATAATGGGTACTGAAATCTGTGATCTCATGATACTTCCCATTTGGACAAGGCTCCTTTGCTTTGACAAAGAAACTAAAAAGGCAAATCATCTGCCAAACACACATTGCCCACCCCAAAATTCATAAGTGCATAACAAAGCCTGAATAATTATAATGAACTCTGCAATTGAAACGGAGAGTAAGTGGAACATGTAACTAAATGTTCATTTGCATTTCTGCTCTCCTGCTGTGCAAATGTCAAATCCCTGCTTTGTGCAGATGTGCTATGTTCTTGATTAAGTCTTATTTATTTTCTCTGAGAGTGGCTTCCAGTTCATTATTTTCTTTGGACTTTCACTATCTGCAAACTTCTCAAGAAAAAACTTTTATACACTGTGCTTGAGAAATGTCCACAGCTCATTTTCACCTATGAAATTTCGGAGTCTTGAACTCATTTCAAATTTGAATTATGACGATAGTGCTTTTAGCAATCAATCTTCATTAAAAGATTTGCAGTGAATGTATGCATCTGATTACACTACATAGATTATGTATGCATACACATATATTGCATACATATGTATATTACATATTGCACTATATAGATGACAGATTACACCATATAGATAATGCATGCAAGTGTATATACTACATGCATATGTAGGATTACGTATGCTTTTGATTATATCCCACCACCACCATCACTACCCCTCCACATGCAAGATCAAGTCCACAATCATTTTTGAGACAACTGACTTTCACATCACTGTTAAACTTTGGAGCATTCTCCTTTTGGATCATCCTAGAAGAATTTGGTCTAGCTGTGTAAATGTAGCTACTTCCTTAACTCTACCAGAGCTCTAACAAACTTATGATCAAGAGTTAGTAGTTCTTAATGGTGGGAAAGAGAGAGAAAAAACTCAGATGAGAGCCAGAAATTTAGTAGACTTATAAAACATATAATAGTTAAAATTTCTTGGCTAAGACAATAAAACACTTAGAATTTACAGCTAGGATTTGAAACAACAGACTTTGAGAGACTTACCAATAATGCATACTTTTAGTTTGACTCTTATTCTTTAATCTTGTTCATTCTAATTTTATCTAAAATTGTTTTGGTTCCATTACTTTTTCAAATTCATTGACATGAAGACTTTCACAATACTCTTGTAATAAAGTGAAACAGTTACATCTGTGTGTGTGTGTGTGTGTGTGTGTGTGTGTGTGTTTTAAATAAGAATAGCCCATAGGCATATGCTTGAATACTTTGTTCTCACTTAGATTGCTTAGGAAGGACATTTTTGAAGAAAATGTATCACTGAGGGCAGGCTTTGAGGTTTCAAAAGTCCATGTTATTCCAAGGGTCCTTTTGCTACTTCATGCTGTCGTAATCTCTCAGCAGCTCCTCTACCACCATGTCTTCTGGGTCCTGCCATGGTTCCCAACATTAGGTGCACAGAGTGTAATCTCCACAACAATAAGCTTCAAATTAAATATCTTCTTTCATAAGTTGTCTTGGTCATGGTATTTTGTCATGGCAATAGAAAAGTATATGAGTCTGTTCTACTTTTAGTCAGAAATGCTGACTTATGCAATTTATTTATACTTCAGATTATATTACATTATGCTGTCTATCTTTGTGCTTTTCTGTAATTAATTTTGACAACATATATTATAATATCTCAGTCTCCAATATCTACACTATATTTTCACATTCTCCCAATATCTTTTAATAAGAGGTTGTTTTCCTCTGGTTCTTTCTGTGTGTCCAAATAGAATATTCTGTTGTTAATAAGTGTTTCTAGATTTTTAATTTTCATGCATTCTCATGAATTCACATATGTTACTACTGTACATTCATTTACAGATGTTATTACATTATAATAATTAACGATAGTAGCCCCACATTTTCTTTGGCTTTATCCACTACAATTTTAATTATCACTAGTAAACTAGATTCAAAAATTACAAATAATTGTCTTGGATGTTTCCAATACTGGGAGTTTCAATCACATAAATTGTATCCTATATTATCAATCTCATTTTATTATTGTTGTCATTAAACTTTACTTTGCTGAGTTTATAAACAGGTCTTCATTATAGCTATGCAAATATTCATCAAAAGTTTGTACCATAAATAGTGTTTGATAGTATCTTTGACCTTTCACAAGTATGTAATAGTGGAACTCCTGAGAAAAATGACAAATTGCTGTTTAGATCTCTTTTTTTGTGTCAATTAGTAATGATTATTTAGGGAAACTTTTTGAGTTATTTTCAGTTTCACTTATCTTTGACTTTTCCTATTAAAACAAGAATTGGTTTATTTGTCTTTTTTCTATGTTCATTACTATGAGATTTAAGAGATTATGGAGATGGAAAGAAGAAAGGTATATGATTGAATAATGGAGAGGACGTGGATCTGTATCTCTCAATCTATCTAGATAGCTACTTATCTTTTATGCATCTTGGTATCTTTCATCTATCTATATCATATATATATGATATAAATAAACTCAAATGATAGAATTTTATAAATCAGTCAAATTATTGTGGTTTAACTTATTGATTATGCTTATATCATGTGCTTGAAATATGAGGTTCATGGTCATTAACTGAATTTTATGGCATATACTTCCTTGTTTTGTTGTTATTGCTTTTGTTGTTATGGATTTGTTTTGTTTTATGCACTAGGCACTGAGTTCATGACCTTATTTATTCATGCTCTCTCCAGCCAGGCCTCTTTCCCAGCTTCTTTGAACCCTTTGAATGAGTAATCGCCTGTAACAGGTAGTCTTTTTTTTTAATCCTTTATAATTATTCTTACATTGTTACTGGGTCTGATTATCAGACCTCATGACTAATGTTTGTATAAAACATTATTTAAATTTGAATATTAAAGTGTGTTCTATTAAAATTTATATTTGTTTCTTGGATTATATTTTTGTCTTTTATAATTTTGTTATCAATTTTTCTTTTTTGTGTTTTCACAGGAAAATTTTTTCTACTATCAGAAACCACTGCACTCTGAGTAGTCCATGATCACAATCCCTGAAGTTGGAAACTGCATACCTGTCATCCTCAACGTACCCATATTTATTCCAACAGTATTCTCTGTGTCTTGGCTTTTTGTTTTTTTGTTTATTTGCTGTTTTTTTTTTTTGAGACAGGGTTTCTGTGTGTAGCTTTGGGGCCTGTCCTGGAACTTGCTCTGTAGATCAGACTGGCCTCAAACTCAGAGATCTGCCTGCCTCTGCTTCCTGAGTGTTGGGAATAAAGTTGCGTGCCACAACTGTAAGCCTTCTCTCCATGTCTTTAAGATACATACCTGGATAATGGTTTATTGTCTTTGTTGTTTGAAATCTTCAGCTATTAATAAAATATTGTTATTATCATATTTCTAGAAAGTCATGTTCAAATTGGGTATATACTTTAATACTTGCCACATTTTTAAGTCCATCCCTACCATCATTTGCAAATTGAAAAGACTGTTTCAATTATAAATCTCATTAATTTAAGTATAATTCAGAATTATATTATAACCAGACTTCAAAATTTCCTGTTGAATATCTGCTGTAGAAAATATTTTGCAGGGACTGGAGACATAGCTCAATAGGTAAACTGGTTTTCATCCTGGCCAGATGATGTGAACTCAATCCCAGGACCCAAACAAAGGTAGAAAGAGAAATGACTGCAAAGAGTTGTCTTCTGATATCCACAACTGCAGCATGGCATGTACATACCATTTACACAAAGAGTCATAACAGATAAAAACTTTTTAAAAGAACGGATTTGGGGGAACTTATTTCATTATCTTCCAATTACACACACTCTCTTTCTCTATCTCTTTCTGTCAGTCTCTTTCTCTCTCTCTGTCCTTGATTCTCTCATGCACACACACAAATCACTTGGCTGCACACAACACTGATGGTTAGAATACTGTTATTATTTAAGTGTTAATGCTCCCTTACAGAATTTCAGTAGTGTTTTATATTATGATTATTATTATGTTAATTGAGCTCTACATTTTTCTCTCTGCTCTCCTCTCAACCCCACTTGCTCAACCCGCTCCCAAGGTCCCCATGCTCCCAATTTACTCAGGAGATCTTGTCTTTTTCTATTTCCCATGTAGATTAGATCTATGTATGTCTTAGGGTTCTCATTGTTGTCTAGGTTCTCTGGGATTATTATTTGTGGGCTAGTTTTCTTTGCTTTATTTTTAAAAGCCACTTATGAGTGAGTACATATAATAATTGTCTTTCTGTAAATGGGTTACCTCACTCAAAATGATGTTTTCTAGATTCACCTATTTGCATGCAATATTGAAGATGTCATTATTTTTTTCTGCTGTGTAGTACTCCATTTCTTATCCATTCTTCGGTTGAAGGACATTTAGGTTGTTTCCAGTTTCTGGCTATGACAAAGAATGGTGCTATGAACATTGTTGAGCACATGTATTTGTTGCATGATTGAGCATCCTTTGGATATATACCTAATAGTGGTATTATTGGGTCTTGAGGAATGTTGTGAACACATTGGCACAGGAGATCATTTCCTAAATATAACCCCAGCAGCACTGACACTGAGAGAAACAATTAATAAATGGAACATCTTGAAACCGAAAAGCTTCTAAAAGCAAAGGACATGGTCAACAATTCAAAATGACAGACTACAGAATGGGAAAATATCTTCACCAACCCCACATAAATAGAGTATGTCCATGTTCCATGTGTATATCTTGATAGAGACAATGTGAGATTATCATATTCCACAAAACTGCTGTATATACAATGTAAGTTCATTTGTTCTGTTTTAAAAAAAATGATTTTTGAAAAAAGATCTAAGTAAGCTAAAAGTTTAAAAATCAACAGAATATGATTTCATGGGATTTTGATCATGTATATGTTTTACTAACCTTGTTGTGAGGTTTATTTGTTCATGTATTTCTAAAATGTTTGTTGGTATGTATTCACATTAAGATAATAATATAACTGCAAACAGAAATTGGTACATGCAGTGGGCAGCATAAGATGAGGGTTTGCCACTTTGTGATAAATCAATTTAACAACTTTTAAAACACATTTAGGCTATGCGTGTTTTTTTTTTTACCCGTTCTGTTTCAAAACTAAAATAATACATTGAAAATAGTCTAGTCTTGTCTTCTCTGACATAATGAAGCTATTATGCTATTATGAGACATTGTAAATGCCCAAAACTCAAATATCCTGAAGTCAATAAATATTCATAAATAAAAATACAATGAATCAGATAACAACATCAACAAAACCAACTTTGACCTATCATATACCATAAAAGTTGAATTCCTTATGTTTTTTTTAATCTTCACTTACAATAAAAAGAACCAGCTAGAAAAATTCAAATCATGTTTCTTTATTTCAAGATTCAAATTCTCAGCAATCTTTTCATTAAAATATCGTCTTAATCTTCATGGCCTAAGTATGTCATAATAGGCTTTTTAGCTTCAACCTGTCATAATAATCGAAGAGTATTTTCAGAGCTTTTTAGCAGGGGTAATTTTAGGATTATAATGTACAACATGGGAGATGCGAGTAATATTGTGTGTGCTTATAATGGAACTTTTGACAACTTAGCCAGCAAAAAATTGTGATTCAGGACTCTATGTTTTTCATGACACACATACTTTGGAACCGTTTTAAATTTCATCATTCCATGTTAATCAAAATTTCTTATTTCATTAGGTACTTTTTATTCATATATCAAAAATGTCTCATGTTTAGTGTTACTCATTAGAGGGCATAGAAAATAATGTCTCTAATGTTTTTCACTGTGCTTTGGTATTGACATCAAAAACATTGACTTTGCAGAGGCATATATGGCTATCTAACTGATTCTTAGTTAGAAAATCACATTGTTATCTTTATTGGGGTTTATGGACTGCTATTTATCACATAAGATGGAAACTGTCTAGTTCACAGATGGCAGATTAGGTAATAAGAATGGAAGAAAAGAGTGTTGCAGAGATTTTGTATTCTGTGTGGAGATCAGTTCATATTTTTGGTGTGATAAAAAGAAAAATGGTCAATCGCTAGGCAGGAAAGAATAGGCAGGGCTTCCAGGGAGAGGGAATTCAGGGAAGAAGAGAGATCTGAAAATGCCCAAGAGGCATGAAACAAGTAAGACATATAGTTCAGAGGATAAGTAACTGAACCATTTGATAAAAGGTAGATTAAACAGAGTAGTAAGTCAGAGTTATAAGAACTACTTGGGTAAAAGCCTAAGCTAAGGTCAAGATTTCTTAATTAATGATAAGTCTGTGTTGTTGTTTGGGAGCTGGTGATCCAAAGATAGTCTGACAAGAAAGCTTTTTAGGTAAGAGTGTTCTGATCCATCTCACTTACAATCTGCATACACCAACAAAGGATGAATTAAGCAGATTTTTCATGATTCTAGGTACAGACAGCTACATAGACATATGCTTCAGGGGCATGGGTATGGAACAGTGCCAAGAAAATATGTAATGTGTTTATGTGTATATGGAGTACAGATGGAAAAATATGGATCATTTTCTTACAAGTGCCTTTCAGGGAGACAACTCTCTTTTCCTTTAAAGTCACTAGGGTTTATGCTTTTCTTTCTTGTATCTTCTCTGACTAATATGAGATGAAGGATTTTCTCAATCTTGGAAGTAGGATCCCTCTGGAACATTCCATAAGCTTTAAAGAATGTATAAATCAACAATAACCTTAGAACACAGAGGTCATTTTACCTGCTGTATAAACATTTCACAGGTATATGTAAACATCATTCATCCAGTTAGGTCACCAATGATACAAACACACACACACACACAAAAAAAAAAAAAAAACACAAAACATATTGAAGTCCATTTTAGTGAAGACAAGAGGTTTAAATTGGGTGACAGGATCATTTGTGATTGGTTACTGACAGGAGGTTGGACACTAATGGACAGGAACACTACAGAGACTGAAAAAAAATTCACAAACGCAGTCATTAACTATTTACATATCTCTGGGAAAAGATGTGACCTTGTGACCCCAAGGTTCCAGAAACAGCTAACTGCTTATAAATCCTGAGGGGAAGTGAAGCTCTCTCCCCTAGTAACCTTTAACTGCCTATAAATCCTAGGAATAAGCGTGACCCTGTGGAGCCTCACTCTTAACAACTAACTGTCTATAAATCTTAGGCGAGATATGGGACTTCTACACTTCCTCCATTTCTCCATGGAGAAATGTTAGTAGGCCAAGTCTGATATGAGCATTTCCAGGTTGGTCACGACTTCTGAGAGTTCAAGAGGGCAATAATCATATACTGCTCCACATCAAATTTGAAGAAAAAGGAAATTTTGATCAGGGGCTTAGAAAACAACATACTCTCCATATCTAGTACCCTCTGATAGCTGTGTTGACTGCCTATCAACCTAGTTGATGCCAAAAGAGCATCTGGTCACATTTTAATTTTCAAGAGGAGTTTTTGAGTTTGCAGATTTCCAGAGAAGAAATGCTGATAAACTGATCAATATTTTTTCTAGGCATGCAAAATCTTCCTTGTCCTGCCCCAGATGTCTCATATCTTCTACCACTGTTCATTTAAGTTTAGATAGATTGAGTTGTTCAGTTCCAAGATGGGTAAAATCTTAGAGCCAGTACATTACTATAGGATGAAGTATTTTCTTCAAACATAAATGCCACATCACCACCATCACACTAATACACCTATGTTATCTTTGCTGTCAACTCACCCCTTTCAAGTTTTTGTAAAACCATGCCATGCAACTTGCCTATTCATGTTACATTCCCATTGTGGAAATACTGGAAATTTTCTTTTTTATTTATTATCATTTATTTTCTGGAGATAGCATAATTACAATGAAAAGAGAGTGTATATATTCACAAAATAGTATTTTATGAGTTAGCATTTTGTTGCTATGGATATCTAGATCCATATCAACTGAAGCAAAGGAAGATTATTATGACTTAGAGTTACAGAGGGTTAGGGCCTGTAATAGTAGGGATAATAGGCAGCAGAGAGGCAAGGAAGCAGGAGCTGGAAGCTGAGAGATCACACCTCTCTCCATATGCAGGGAGTAGAAAGAGTGAACTAGAAGTGGTATAAGACCATAAACTCCCATGTCCACCTCTTGTGCCACACTTGCTCTAGCAAGACTCCTTAAGTTCCATAAACTTTCCAACAGGACAAACAAAAACTGTGAAGTATTGTCCAAATACATATACCTAGGGCAAGGATTTCTAATTCAAGTCATCACAGGCGAGTCACAAAAATTAGTCATTTCTATTTCCTCAAATGTAAGAACTTAGAATTCATTTTTATAACATATTTGTTTTACTTTAAAACACCTTATAGGAAAAAATGTTTTCCTATACACGTTTGTTCAGCAGAAAATATTTGAATATGATGAACTACAGGCCAACCCCATTTCACTGTGGTTTGTGTCAGTGCTAAAGAACTCACTCACCCAGTTGAAGTGTGCCATATCACAAGAATTCCATTCTGTTTTATATATCCTGAAGGGGCACTCACACCAGGGTGAAACCATTCTTTTTTTGTTAATTGTTTTTGAGCTATATATACTTTTTCTCTCCCTTCTTTTCCTGCCCCTCCCCTTCTACTCTCTCCCATGATTGCCACACTTCCAACTTCCTCAGGAGATCTTGTCTGCCTGGTATTGGCATAAAAACAGACAGGAGAATCAATGGAGTCGAACTGAAGACCTGGTTATCTATCCACACACCTATGAACAACTGCTTTTTACAAATAAGCAACAAATATAAAATGGAAAAAGAAAGTATATTCAACAAATGGTGCTTGCATAAATGGATATCAACATATGGAAGAATTGTAAATAGATCCATATCTATCGCCATGCCCAAAAACTCAAGTCCACATTGGATCAAAGACCTCAACATAAAACCAACCACACTGAACCTCATAGAAGAGAAAGAAGTAAGTATACTTGAACACAAATGATACAGGAGACCACTTCCTAAATATCATCCCAATAGCATAGACACTTAGAGCAACAATTAAAAAGTGGGATCTACTGAAAATGAGAAGCTTCTATAAAGCAAAGGATGTAGTCAACAAGACAAAACAGCAGCCTAGAGATTGGAAAAAGATCTTTACCAACCACACCTTAAACAGAGGGCTGATCTCAAAAAAAAAAAAAAAAACCTCAAGATATTAGCCATCAAAAGAACAAATAATCCAATACAAAAAATAGAGTACAGACTTAAAAGAGAACTCTCAACAGAGGAATCTAAAATGGCTGAAAGACACTGTGGAAATGCTCAACATCCTTAGGTAGCAGAGAAGTGCTAATAAAAACAACTCTGCAATTCCATTTTACATCTGTAAGATAGACCAAGCTCAAAATCACTAATGACAACATATGCTGGGAAGGATGTGGAGTAAGGGGAACATATCTCCAAAGCTGGTAGGTGTGCAAACTAATACAGCCCCTTTGGATATCAGTATGGTGATTTCTCAGAAAATTAAGAAAAAACCTTCCTCAAGACCCAGCAATACCACTTTTGGGTACATATTTAAAAAACACTCAATCATACCATTCTTTTTAAAGACACTAATAAACTCCAATGCATTTAAAAATCTGCTATCAAATAATATGACTCTAAATTGTTTACTAGCTCAAATATGAGGTTTGGGTCATATCCATAATTATTATTTTTATTTAGAAGGCAGAAAGTCTGGAAATGTCAATACAAATCACTAACATCTCTTGGGGGGTTAGAACAGGGAACTGATACCTAACTCCAGATACTGAGAGACAGCAAACAAACTCATTTACATTCTAGTGTGAATTACTTTGGTACATGTGAAATGCTTTCTCAATCTTCATTTTAGAGGATAATACCATTCCTTTAAGATCTGGGTCTCATGGAACTGATGCTATGAGCAGACTTTCCTCAAACTTATAGATCTATCTGTCCATGCCTCCTGAGTGCTGGAATTCAAGGCATGTGCTACTATAAACAGCTTCATTCCACAGCTTTTGATAATATGATGTCTTCTAGGCACAAATAAGCTGATATATAAAATTAGCTAGTGAGTAATGAGAGATGCACGAAGACAATTTTCTTGCAATGGCCAGGCTCTTGCCTTTTATTTGTGAAAAAAATGGAAAGAACTTGTAATGGAGATCTGGTGGTGATAGTGTTATTCCTAATAATAGCATAAGAATAGATGTGAATGAGTGGCTGAATAATCATTTCTGCATTTGGCATATACTGAAGGAGATGCTCTGGTATTTATATTTATAAAGTAGTAACATATTTTACCAATAAATATTTAATTAAAAGGAAATATTCTGATAACCAGATTAGTGATTAGAAACTGATGCCGTGAAGTCTAAGATCCAGGAGTTGAAAGTAAGCTGTAAAAGAAAGGAAAGGAAATAAACAGTTTCAAAACTTTCTTATGAAAATAATACTATTATTGAAGAGATTCAAAAAATTAACTATAATTATCTAATTATTAATAATAAGTGTTTAATTAACAACTAATAATTAACATTGGAATAGTAGATAGGTTGAAAGGTAGCTGATAAATTCCTAAAGAAAAATTATGATAACACAACAGAGAAATTAATAAACTGATGAGGACCTATTTGTTTACTCTGTATTTGCTAAGTTCTTGTGCACAGAATACTTTTCTCAACAACTTCAGTCATGCAATAAATCAAAATACTCAATTATGTAACTCATAATAACAAATTCACTTGAAACAAATTTTAAAATGTTTAGAAAAAACATTTTTAGTTTAGATTTGATAATTTAATAAAATGTTAGGATTCATTCGAAGAAAACTAAGCTGTGGGAATTATAAAATGAGCCCTACATTTGCAAATGTGGAAATTTTTTCATATTTAAGGTACTTTAATCCTGAATCTTGCATCTTTCTGAAACTCTTGAGTTAAACTTCATAGTAGAATGTCATCAGGAGTCATTTTACTACAGTGTTCCTTATGAGAACAATCCTATTCAATTTGCTCCAGGCCCACACAGTCTCATTTTCTAACCCACCCAAGAAGTATCAGACGTGAGTTCCATAAAGGAATGGGCCTCAAATCCAATCAGAAAGTCATTGGTTGCCCTCATAATATTTGGGCTGCTGTTGCTCCAGCCTATCTCATAACAGGTTATCGTTTTAGGCCACAGGGTTTGTAGAGAACCTGACGATTATCTTTCTCTCTTGGTAGCATACACAGTATCTTCCAGAACCAGGAACACTAGTCACAAGGGTAAAGCCTCTAGCTATGTACCAGCTTGACTTCTGTGTTCAATGAGCTTTCCCATCTGTTTGTAGAAAGCAATCAATGGCCTTGACAATAGTCTGAGATGTTTGGGAATGGTTAAGGGGTACCTTTGGCCAATGAATCATTTAAATGTAACCCGTTTTTAGCACTAGGAATTGTCACCCAATGATTTAGTGATTCCATTAAGATTCTTTTCATATATGCATATATTTTAGAAAGCTTCTTCAGAGGCAGGTTTCCATACAGCCTCAATGGCCCTTAGTGTTAGCTGTCCTTCCCCATATGTTTGCTTTTATGCCTCTTTTCTATTCTGCTCCCCACTTAATACTCCCAGGCAGTCTCCCTGGTCTATAAAAATCCATTCTATTTCAGTTTCGTAGGGATATCCTTTCCTCCCTTTTAGTCCCTAACTAGGTGCCTAACCCCTGTGATTTTATGGATTGTAGCATACGTATTGAAGACTACAAAGCCAATACATACATATTAAACATCCTATATTTGTTTTTGCAGGTCTGAGTTACTTCAATCAGGATGATTTTCTTCGATGTATACATTTACTTGAAACTTTCATAATTTTTCTTTTTCAGATAAGGATCCTCTTCAGTCATCATTAGAGAAGCCTCTTTCAGGAGATTGGAAATAACATACAGATTCTTAATCAGGCAATGAGCAGAGAGTAAGAAGTTGGAGGATTCAGTCCAAAATGGGATGTCTTCTTTAAACCTCTGCCTTTGAGGGTCAGGGATCTATGCAAAAGAGGTGTCTGTGGGATTGTAAGAGCCAGAAGAAATGAATAATTCCAATAAAAGGGTGTTTTCCACACTAAGCAGGATTGATGCATACATGAATTCCAAGTGACTATGGAATCACTCATAGGGTCTACATAGGATCAATCCAGACAGGTATAAGGGGTTAGTGGACAATGGTCCCTAGAACCAATCAAGGAGCTATCTGCAATTGATGAAGACTCGCACAGGAAAAAACTAAACTAGCTTTCTCCAATGGAATCACACTGGGTACATTAACACATTTCAGGGTAGTCTCGATATTCAGGAGTAGATGGTGTGGGAGGTCCTTCTGTCTATGTGTTGCTTTTATTGGTTAAGGAGTGAAGAACTGGCTTGGCCTATAGCCTGAAAGGAGGAAGGCGGAGTCAGAGAGATGCCATAGAGCCACCACCGGAGAAAGACATGCTGAAACTTTGCTGGTAGGCCACTACCTCATGGTGATGTACAAATTAATGAAGATGGGTTTAATTAAAATGTAAAAGCTAATCAATAAAAAGCTAGAGCTAATGGGTCAAGCAGTAATTTAGAAAATATAGTTTATGTGTGATTATTTCGGGTCTAAGCTTCTGGGAACAAACAAGTGACCTCGTTCCAACAGGCCAAAACAAAAGAAAGTCAACCGTACTTTTTTAGACCTTTGTCTCATGATATTTTTAATAATGTTGGTTTTTTTCTTGTATGTGTTATATGTTGGCTAACCATTTTATGTTTTTGTATTATAGGATTTTTTTGTATGACTATGAATGAGCACATACACATGGTACCACACATGCATAGGGTTTTTTATTTTTCTGTTTTGTTTTTTGTTTGTTTGTTTTTACTATTGTTTTTAAGGAGAAAGAGAAAGAAATAAGTTTGTTGGAGGTAGTTGCATAGGTGAAGAGCTTGGAAGAGAGGATCTTGGAGGAATTGAAAGTTAGGAAATGTGTGATCAGAATATATTACAGGAAAACACCTTTATGAGTTAAAGGAAATAAAATTTTACAGAAGTGCTCTTCCCCCCAAAAAATTTACAGCCCAGATAGAAGGATCAGATTAGATAAGTAAAATAAAGAACTACTTAGCTGGAGCTAAGAACACAGGATTTCTATTGCATTTAAATTCTAGAATGTTAGTGGTGATACTGTTAGGTTACTGGGTTTTGTTTCCCTTTCATTCAGCAGACTACGCCTGTCAATTTTCCAGTCACTTCACGTAATCCTGTATGTGCAAGCATAGATGACTATTTAGCTGGATAATTATGTTAAAACTTTTCAATTACTTCAAGCCTTACCAATACCATAGACAAAGGAAAGAAAAAAATATTTTTCTGATTTCCTAAGCTTTTCAAACTGTTAATATGATTATCAAATTGTTAAAATTTTGACTGACAGTAAACATCAAATGATATACTCTGTTTGGAATTTTGTCTTCCACCCTTTCTTACTATGTACATTATGGTGAGATTTTTCACAAGTTGATCAAATATTCAAAACATTTCCCTGGCTCAATTTGCTAGAGTTAAGATTATGTATTTGATAACAAGTATTAATAAAATTTAATTTTGAGTATTAGGTTGACTCTGGCTTCATAGTATATAGCCATTTCTCTGTAAAAATAAATCATAAAATTACTCTACTTGCAATTTTAGTCCTAATCTTTTTCTGTGTCTTCATAAGTAACGTGCTTTTTGAAATCTGAATGCTAATGTTTGACATTTTACTATGACGCTGTCCTCATGATCTTCTATCCTAATAAAAAAATTCAAACTGATATTCATATTAACAGTGGTTATCAAAGAGACATGACACATCAGAAATATCTAATTCTGGAGTGGAACACTTTGACTTAATGTTGATGGCAGGTTTCTACATATCCCTTCTGATAACAGATTTTAGACTTTCAGGTTTTGTTCTTTGCATTACTGGAGCCAGTTAAGTTCTCTCCTACATCACCAGCACTCAAGCAGGTTTTTTTTTTTTTTTGCTAGAAATTGTGAGTAAACTTCACCTGCTCCATTTCAAACTCAATTTCTTTAAGAAGGTTTATAATTTACATTTCAGTCAATAACTCGACAATTTTGTTTTTGCCTTATAGAAGACATTGAAAACATAAAGCAATTAAGTACTTTTAATCATATTGAACCAATATTCTGCCTTATTTGGGTGGAATATATTCTACTTAAATAAATTAAATATACTTTCTAACTGGCAAGTTGTTTTTGAGTGTTAAACCAATGTGCTCAATGATTTCCACCACAGTAAGTAAACACTGACCTGACTCAATGCAAAGATCCATATGTATCATTAAATGGCCATAGATTCATCACTGCAAAAGTCGTTTGAATCCTGGAGTCTCATTTAAAGACATAGACCGACGTCTGCTTTCATCTACTCATTTGGAGTTGCTGTTTTGGCCGTGTCACGGCAGTGCACTCATGCCTCCCTGCTGTCACATGCTGGCCAGCGCTTATTGTCTTAGTTTTCTGCTCAGTGTGGTCCCACAACCCAACCGTGGGATATACTTCCTTTTGCAATCCTAACGCACATATGCACTGTCAATTGAACATGTAGATGTGGTTTCTGTAGTGTTTGATAACAAGAAAAAAAAACTACAACCAAAAATCTCAAGACTGTCCAGTTGGGAGTGGAATGCAAGAATGCGAATAAAATATTCTTTATGTTTCTACCATGGTTTATTCTTCAAATTTATGCAAAATATGAGAGCTTTGTTTGAGGCTAATAACTATATGTTATCCTGTGAGCATGGGATGAAATTCTCACAGGGTATTCAAATCTATATTTGAATATTTCATTCTTTTTCCTGAACCTTTATTTTATGTATGTGCATCCTAAGAGTCAGGGTGAATTGATACATTTCATAAATAAATAATATATTCTTGCTATGCTAATGGGATAGGGCCTATGATTATGTAATAAATAATAATGTATCACACTGAGTTAGTAATATAAGTTTTTTAAAAAGAGAGGAAGTAGTTCAGAAGTATTGGTAAATAATTGTCATATTGTTGTATTCTAAACACACCAAAATAAATGATAAGGATTCTCAGTATAATGCATTGTTGTCATTGATATAACGCCTCCATTTCTTTTATATTAAGTGTTTATTCACTGTGTCTTTGATCAGCATCAATAGTCAAAATTTAGAACTATGAACAACTCAGATTTTACATTTTTTGACTTAATTATCTTAATATATTGCAAAACGGTGTATTATAAAACCATACTATGAAAAGGAGAAATGCAAAAATTTAGAAATGTTTTTAATTTTGAAAAATCCATTTTGGAATTTACAGCTGAGAAGTTAACATGAAAAATGCTAAAATAAGTTAACAAAATAAATAATGGATTTGGAAGTGTATGGAATAGTGGTAAATTACAATAGAAAGTATAAAATATTTGTTTTATTTTACACAAATATTTGCATATTTATCCTATTTTACATAAATGTGTTACTAACTAGAATACTTGTATGACATACAACACAAGAATATACTATTCCTTTGACTACATTGAGTTTTATTTTTGCTTTCAGTGTTTTTAGAGTCTAAGCAAATCAACCAAGTGACTTCAATACAATATAAGAAAATAACTATTATTTTCTTGGCATTTCAGGATATTTCATATACACCAAACAGTACTAACTGTAAATTATATTTACATTGTTTGAGAAATAAAATATTAAACTGGTACAGGATAAAAACATTGAATTGACTATTATCACTTTACACACAAATACTCAATGCACACAAGTAATTCATAGATTCTTATTTACACACTCACATATACATGCACTCACATGCTCACATAAACACAGACATTATTATTTTCCCATGACCTGTCCATCATAGATATGCATGTAGGTTCATAATTTGTAAATAGCTATAAGATGAAAAATAGTTGAACTCAGAAAAGTACTTGCAGCATATTCCATGCTCATAAAGACAGATAAATAAATTTATGCGTTCCTGATACAATTGGCTTATATTTTCATTGAAACATTTCTTATCTTAGGGAAGATGCTTGGGTTAATTGCACTCCAGTGAATGGTACCCTTCCATAAACATATAGGTAAAATAAACCTGACTTAGTGTGTTAGAGGCGAGAATATGAAGTTTGTTCCTAGAGAGGATATGAGAGGTGGTAAAAAGGAAGCATGGGATGAATAAGATCAAGATAAAGTACGTGAAATTCTAAAAGAATTAATAATTATACTGTATTTTTAAAAGACTGACTCATATTTCATTCTGTTATAATTTGGAGAACAATGTTTTCAAGAAATAGCCAATGGGCAAAATATTACTGCAAGCCAGCTTTTAATGATCCTCTTCTTCCTATGGTATTTTCTGACCACATCATATATTGATTTTACACTGGGAGGCATTTCATTCAATCCAGTTGTGAATGTGAGCACTATGTCTAGAACCTCTTAAATAAAAATAAAAAATTGTTAAATGTTCATCTGTAGTGTTGTTTTATAACTGATTCCAGCATAACTTGATTTTTCTTAATATAAGTTTCAATTGATCTTTTGGGAATTTCACACTGTGCACCACTAGTTACCCACTACATCCACATCTGTTCTCTACCCTGTAGCTTTTCCCCCAAAAGAAAATAAAAATAGAATAAGAAAATTAGTTCTCCCACTGAAGCAGCTAGCAAGGAGAGAGATTAGCTCTCTGGTGCCTAGACCACCATGTCGAGCTCTCCCGTGGTCCACGGTGGTAGCATGGACCATGGACACCAGCACAAACCACCAGCTATGATAGGAGCACAGACACAGACCCGGTACTAAGCAGAAGTACAGCTCCAGGCATCACAGTCCGCTCACATCAACCTCTTCCTCACTACCCGTGTGTCTTCGGATTAGCCCTTCTCCACAGCACACGATCTGTTCCACGGCTCCTCATTCTCTGCCAGTTCTCCAGCACATGTCTGTTCATTGTAGTGGTACCTGTCTGCCTGTCTGTAGAACGCTAGGTGGGCTATAACTTTTGATAATTATTTAAATACCAAGTAACCCTCTATTTTATACTGTTTAATTTACTAAGATACCGTCTTTTTCTCCTTATGTCTGACTGTGGTGAACACTAAGAAAATGAACACAGATTCATAATAGAAAAAAAAATATAATCAGAATAGAGAAAGCTGGAAGAATAAGTGTTTTTAATCTATGTAAAATCAGCTATCCTGAATTATAAAATAATTATCTTACACCTATCAGTAAAAACTCTGAAAAAAAATCTTTACATCAAAACATATATATTTTACGTCAAGAAGATAAGTTTTCTGTCTGTTTTAGGTAACAGCTCTTTCGATCGTTATGTATGTGGCTATCATTTTCTCTTTCCATCTTTGCATTGGCAATGAAACTGTGCAGATGTTTTTATCTGTTTGGGTAGCATGCTCTATGGCCAGACTTGAAGGAATTAATTCAGGTTTAAACACTTTATACATAAAGCTTTCTTGCAGAATACCTTTTCCCACTTTTTGATAAGTCGTTGGGAAGGTGGGAGTGACTTCATCTCATTTCCAAAGAACATCTGGTAAAAATTTTAAAAAAAAGCATGCTTAAAGTTTTATAAATTTATCTATTTTCAGTACATGTATATGAGTGTGTATGTGTATATATGAGAACAGGTGCCTAAAGAAGCAAGACACTTCATATAACCCTGGACCAGAGTTGTAGGTGGTTGTGGACTTGCCAATATGGTTGTCTAGAAATGAACTTGAGTCTTCTGAAAGTGATATGTATCTACAATGCTGTACAGTCTCTCCAGCTCAGGAAAACTGTGCTAACAGTATTGAAAAAATATTACTCTCTTGATATCTTTCCTGACTCCAGTAGAATATTAAGATTTGCAACGAGAATACATTGAAAATAAAAGGATAGCATAAAACAAAATGTTATACCTTTTTAAACTGTTACCATAAATGATCAAAAACATTCTGAACAACTTAAATTTTGCAGAGGTGCATAAATCATTTATACCTTACAGTTTATTATCTGCTGCCTCATGCATCTCATGCTATTTATTTCTGTGTGGTATGAATGTGTGTATGTTGTCTGTGTGTACAATTATTTTGTGTGTATGTGGTACTTGTGAAAGCCAGAAGAGAACTAAGAGCTAAGACTGACAAGTGATTGCTAAGCTACAAGACATAAGTTCTCAGAACTAAACTCAAAGCCTCTGGAAGAACAGCAAGTGGTGTTCATCCTTAAGCAATATCTGCTGGCTCCACTTGATCTTCTTCTGTCTTTTCAGAACATTTGAGGTATGTTTGGAATGTTGTTACCTACTAATTTTATTGTTACACAAGGAAATATATAATATCTGCATTTTTCTTAGTTGTAAAACATTTTGCCTTTCCTCATCAACTAGAAGTTCCCCCACAAAAAGAATGACATATCACCCTTTTATTAACTAGAACCAAATAAAATATTGTAAAGTCATTGTTTTTATATTTACTTAGACAAAATCCTGGGTTATTCTATCATGAAAGTAAATTTTAGAAGAAAATTATCTCATCTGCATTTCCAGCTAAAAGTAAATGACAATACAATGTTGACTTTTAAATTTACAGACAACTAGAATTTATTGCATGAGAAATAAAATAACACCCTCAATGTTGACTTGAATAATATTAGCACTACATAAATTGCAGCATTAAAATGTCTGTATCCAAGATTAGCAATGAACATCTAGCCTGAAGAATGAGCCTAAGCTTCCTTGTTATATCCATTTGTTTTAGTGTCCAGCATCATTATTATTGGGTAGTAAAGGTTATAGTCGTGCACATAAAATTGTCTTCAGCTGTAAAGTTGAATCAGTTGTAATATGACCCTACAAGATATGTTATATTCAGCTAAAGGAACACCCTCTCTTTTCTCTCTGTACTGCCACAAATGATTTTGCCAAGGATGAGTCACAGCCCCAAGTAGAACTAGGTATTGAACTTTGTAAAGTGGAACCATGGACCTCACTGACAGGCAGTTCATCATGCTTCTATATTAAAGTATTAATTTCCATTTCAATCTCCCTGTAAAACAAAAAGGAAGAATTTTGGATTATGAAATAATGACCATGCTGAAGTGACATGAATTATAGTTGAAGACATTACAGTTACACACGAAAGGCTGCTTCCAATCCTTCTGCAGAGTACACTTATATACAGAAAAGTCTAGAGAACTCCTATAAAGACCATAGAATTTCATAAGCCAGGTGTTTTGTACATAGAGAACTCAACACCACTTTTCTATTAGCCACATGTCACATGAAATTACTCTATGTAATCAACAATATTTGTAGATAATTAATATGACATATTGCTTTATTTTGTGGCATGGTTGTTTCTTTGGTCATGTTTTTTTAAGACCTCTCATACTGATGGTGATATTATTTTTTATAGATGCTAAAGCTTTCCATCAACATTCAACTACAAAATCAAAGTCATAGCATATACTATTTTACAGCTCTGTCTTTTCTAATCTAATTTATAATTAAAGTTCTTTAATGCACCTACATACTGCTCAGAAATATTTCAATTCAACTGCACACGTTATTGGTCATATGAATCACTAAAATCTATTTTCACAGCAAGAGATACAGTTCTAAACATAGCAATGCAGTACTTTAATGATGGTGGAAATTTTCTGGTATACATGAATTCAACAAGTACCCAGTACTTTA
>JAQHUG010000151.1:4835149-4850153 GCA_028555095.1 Dicrostonyx torquatus
TCAAACTAGAAATAAACGGGTTTGGAAGAAAGATGGCCTGTTTCAATATATTCTCAATTGTCATGGTGTCAATTTTGGTAGCTGAAAAATTTGGATAATTGATCCCAAATCTCTTTCTGCAAGGGTAATAATGAAGAGCCATTTCTTTTACACATTTTTTTCTGTGTGAGAAATAATTTAGGTTCTTATTAAAATGTATTATGTACATATGCATATATGTTTCTAAATATAACCTACTCATTCTGTATAATTCTATTCATATGTATGCTATGAAGGCTGACTATTAAATATTGCGTAAAGAATACTGTTTCTCCTACTCTCAGCATTCTTTAATTGTCTTTATTGTTTGCGTAGGCTTGAAGCTCCTTGCTCTTTTTTCCGTCCCCTTCAGCATATATATTGCTCTTGTCACTGTTTATTCATATTTAGTCAGTCACATTGGTGAGTGAGATTATTGGAGGTAGCTTCTGACATTACAAAAAACTCAGTTTCAAAACAAAGAGCATGCTCCTTTAGTGTTTTCAATCTTTCCATCTCCTCTTCCACACCATTTTCTGTTATTTTGCTGTAGGAATGTGTTGAAGACACACATATATTAGGCACCTCTATTAAAAATTTTAAAATTTGTGAATGACAAGGAACAGAGATAAAGAATAAACTAAAATCAATTACATGCAAGGTGAATATAGCCAAATTCATAAACAAGATATTTTTGAATTTTCAAATTTGGAAACAGAAGGTGAAAGAAAAATACTACGTTTATTTCAATTGTTTATTGGCAATATCTAGAAACAAAAAGCAGTTGCTGCTTTCCCTACACCATGAATTACACCATTGAAAGTAAATTAGTACTTCCTTCTTTATTTTATTTTTGATTTTTGTTACTGATTTTAAGTTTTTGGTTTTTCGAGACAAAGTTTGTCTGCAACTTTGGAATCTGCCCTGGAACTCACTTTGTAGACAAGTTTGGTCTTGAACTCACAGAGATCTGCTTGCCTCTTCCTCCATAGTTGCTGGGATTAATCATGCACCACCTCTGCCTGGCTAGTCCTTTGTTCTTAATAACAGTCCAACACAGTCTTTCCTTTCTGTCCAACTCAACTGAATAGGTAAAGGGAAAGTTAGAGGTAATGAATCTGGATAGTTTGTGGCATGTACAGATGGGGCAAGCACAGGTGACTACAGACTAGCCTCAACAGATTCAACAGCAACTTATTCTGTATGACTCATGTAGGTCTCTATTTTCTGTGGAGGGATTGTGTGCTTTTCCACAGACTGGTGACTAAAATCTTTCAACATCTCATAGCTGACATGTAATAGAAATGAAGTGGAGAAGAAGCCATGTTACCTCCTAGGTGACCAGCACCGTCTGGTTCATTAGACCCATAAGACAAAGGAACTGAGCAAATCACATGAGCAACAGTTGAACATATACTTGTGTGAAAAGGAGCATGGGCAAATATTCCCCTTCTGTCCTAGGACATCTTGGCATAACTGAGGGTTCTTTTTTGTATTTCATTTGGTGGAAAAGGGTACAATCAAGAGGAGCTTGAAATGTTACCTCAGAAGAGGATACATTCCTGCAAACTTCCAGAAATTCTGCTTGGCTCAGATAAAGCACATGCCGTATAAACAAGGAAATAATATCGTGTATATAATATAGAAACCATTATAGAGATCCTGTTACCCATTGTTCTTTTCTTCAATTGTCTTTTTATTTCTTTAATACAAAGTTACTTTTTAAGGAATTTCTAATACTATATTATAATACTACCGAATTATTCTGCTTGTCTGCTCCAATGCTAGGTTAGGGGTCAAAATGATCTGACATTAAAGATGGACATTCTAAAATATGTTTGTCATTTGGATAACAACACTGATACTGGTTGACTTCATTTCAATAGACAAAGGCAGAGTCTCCTATGCTAAAATTAAAGCAATGTACTGTTTTCATTAAGCTTTTAGCTTAATGACACTCCTGCATGTCTAACGTTTGCAACTTTAACCTTTTAAATTATTCTTATCATAACGTCATGTCCTATGGAACCACTAAATACAAATTTGTTCCCTTTCATTTTTAAAGTGCTCCTGTATAACATAACGGCACAATAAGTCCCTCTGATATATGACTTCATAATGCATTAGCTAAACTTTCCAATTTATTCTTCATATACATGAAAGGAACATGTTCATTTTTAATTTGGAAGTATTTGATATTTTAAAATTTATCTTGTATAAATTAATATATTTAGAAAATTCATGCCCAGGAGTGTGGCATATGCCTATGCTCCCAGCAGTCAAGAGACTGAAGGGCAAGGACAGGAAGTTTTAGGGGAACTTAGGCATAATGAGTTTTTGCATCAAAAATTAATAAATAAACTGATTAAAAGCAATGTCTAGTCCTCCAGAGGAGCTGAGCTCAATTTCAAGCACTCACCTTGAAGTTGATAATCTTCTATAACTCTAGATCCAGTGGATCTTATGCCATCTTCTGGCCTCCATTGGACACCAGGCATGCAGGCAAAATCCCACTAATGTATAATTTCTAAAGTATTAAAATAATAAAACTCTTTAATAATGGCAAGGCATACAAATAATTTTATTTTCATTTATATATGTCTATATTTAAATACTTTGAAAATATATGCTTGTGTGTAGAAAGCATATCCTTTGTACAAAGTATTGCAGCAAATCATTTGATTAGTGTAAATATATAACTTATCATCAAGTTACAAAGTGAGAAATCCAGGCCCAGAAAAATAAGAATATCTTTTTTCACGATCATACATTTAATAAATTAGATAGGCTTGGTTACATGCAGATAACCTTCATTCTCAGCTTGTGCTTCTACTCTAGGTACATAGCCAATAGCATTTTAGCTTTTGTTTCTTAATGAAAATGTGCCTCTGTAACACTTATGAGTTCATATGTTATCTTTACTTAGGAGAAAACAATAGAAACAGTCTGAATTATTAATCAGCAAAATCAGTAAAAGTGACTTTGTAAAGTTTCTCTGCTTTGTTAAAATAGCGGGGAAATATCAGTCTGATGTTTAAATACGAGGTTGGTTTTCCACACGTAGCCTCTTGTTACCTGGGAAATCTATCAGTACAACATATTCTTGTCTCTTCTCTCGAACTGTTGTCTCTTCTCCTACATTTCTCAGTCCTTCTCACAGTCATCCTCCCAACTGATATGGGCCCACTGCATCACTGTGTTGCAGTATGTACATGTATATTCTGAATATTTCTGGAAGCCAAAAATCTACTTTTCCCTTGCTCCCATTTCTTCAGTCCTCTCCAACTACCATCATCTCCAAAAAATTTACTTAAAAACTGTTTTGCTAAAATCACCAGAAGATACCTTGCTTCAATAACAAAAGAAATTTCATTCCTCAGCTCATGCAGTTTCTTCAGCCATGAATTTCTTCAGCTCTCTGACAGCCATGAATTTCTCCTAGATGACTATATTCAGGGGTTCCATGTGACAGTCTGGATTCATTCCTTTCTTTCTGAAGACTCTTTTCATCTTTTTTTTTAAATAGGTTTCTAATTTTTTTTTTTACTTCTTTAATATGTTCAAAATGTAGAGCTAAGCACTGTTATTCTCTCGATCGATTTTTAGCAATTTAGATGATGGCAGGCATATATAAAGCTTCAATTAAGATTGTATCTACTGGTGAATTCAAAATTTTTAATCAAAAGCATGACCTTTTCAATATAAGCTTCAGATCCATATTTTATAAGCTGCATGGGCCCATTTGAAATGCTGAATAAGAATTCGCAAAACAACCTAATCTTCGCATGTATCTAGAACACAAACTTCTATTGTTTCTAACAAATTGAGTCGAACAATTGTGTGAAGGTTAGAAAAAATTGGCTCTTTACTCAGCTGTTGTTCAGACTTCCTCTATTGAACCGATTAGCGTGTTCTATCTGTTTTCTCTGAAATAAATTTCAAGTACAGAAGAGAAAACTAAAGTCCAGTTATCTTACTGGACATAGCTCTCACTGCGCAGCTTACCTACAATAACCTCCTAACATTGAGAGCAGCAGACAGAAGCTGGCCAGCAGGATGAAAACCGCACATAAGCAGGTTGGGTAATGTTCCTGCCAGGAGTAAGGCTGGGAGAGAGTTCTGCTTCCCGGCTCCTTGTTATGACTTCTGAATGAGCATCCCCATCTCTAAGCTACACATGAAGATGTGACCTCAGCTGACAGGAAGCCCTTGCACACCTCATGAGTTGGCTGGCTGGACTAACTACTTCCCCATGGACCATTCATCATCAGTTATATTAAAAACTCCCGACTGCCAGCTCAGTCTCACACCCTTTCTGGGGAACTGTCCTCTTGGTATAGGCTCTCTGTCTCCTATCTTTCTCTTATGCTCACAGGTAAGAATGTATAATAAAATTTCTTTCTAAAATGCACCCTCTGTGGTTAGTGTATTTCATAATGGATTTGCAAAGACAGAGTTTGTGGATACTGACTCAATGGAAGTTCTGTATTTTCATGAGTATTTAAACTTGTAACTCATGATTTGAAGCCCACCTGAGGGAAAAAAGAAAACCTCCATCATACTCAGACGCAACACTTTCCACTTATCTGCATGGTCAAAAGTGTTTGAAACACTTATCAGTGCAATTTTCGTGTTTTCCCATTATGATTCTTGGTACACTGTGATTTTATTTGCCCCTTTAGACATCATCAAACATCACTCAAAAACCTATCTTATCTTTCACATGTAGTTTTGATCTCCCGGCTGCACATGAAGCAGTATCAGCTTGCCCTATTGACGAGACACATGTAGCCAAGGTTTTTCTTTGGCATCAGGCAGCCTAGGACTACTTTGTATATGTTGAGTCATGTAACTGACTGTATTCTGAGAGCACATAAGTGAGACAGCTTAGCTGACAGTATGCATTTCTGATTCACAGAATGAGGAGGAATTTAAATGATGTCTTTAAGTCATCATGAAGATGTTTTGATCAACCAATTCTGGTAAGTTCTTGTTAGCTATTCCTTGCCAACACATTAAGCTATATTTTTTGAAGAGCAGTCTCAGCATATAATGTCTGCTTAAACTTCTGATGGCTGTCAATTGCCTTTTGAACAACATGACCAGACAAGTACATAAAATAAAAGGCAGCATTTTATGCCATCTAAGAACATCTTAAATTTAAACTTTTGCTAGATATTCCCTTATCTCTACACAGTAGTAGATACCGTTTATCCATGTGTTTCTCTCTGTACAACCTAATGTTTCCCAAACTTATATGTTCACCTGTATTTTTCTCTATTTAAATATTATTGATCCATTTTTTATTCAAGTCATCAATTTCATGAGAGAAATTAGATTGATCACTGGCAAAGCCATACCACACTGTTATAGTATCTTCTAATACAATGTATCTATCTTTACAGAAGCCAATTAAATTTGGTTTTGCATGCATGTACTTACTACTCTGATTTTTTTTTTTTTTTGGTAAACGATTAACTTTAGGAATGACCTGACTCTTGTGTTTTCACTTTCTTCCTTGCAATGACTGACACAGTGTCTGGAACATAGAAAATACTTAATAAGTACTTGTAGAAGGAATGAACGATCAGAAAATAAATTCATTGAGACATGTTCATAACATTTCAGAATCTATCATTTCTTAATTATTACACCAACTGACACATTTTAGTTGAGAAATTGATTCTGTATGATGAAGATGCACAGGTTATTAAAGTTTAGTATGCTTAAGAATCAATTGAGTAGTTGAGTTAATGTGCAAATCATCCATCCCTTCTAACAAAGAAAGGAGTCAGCAATATCTCAGGTGCAACCCACAGGTTTGCACTTGCAGGAAGCACTCAGGGTGATAAAAATGTACACTGAAAAGGCTTCATAGAATTTACTTTGAGAGATACTTTCTGCTGAATTTTGCATTCTCATTTTAAACAAAACTGTGTTTTTTCTACTCCATTTAGAATATTTCTAGTTACCTATAGAAAATCACCTAAAAATCAAGATGCTATCAATACATATTTTCTTTTTTCTCCCATTTACTTATGTGACTTTTATGCCTTTCATTCTGTGATGATTTTACCTGATATAGCAAAGAGGAGGAGATGAAGAAAGAAATGGATTGATAGTGGTTTGATAATAAACTGGGAGATAGATTTTGATAATACCCCTATGATCCTAAAGAGACATACACAACTAGACATGCACAGGCAGACAAGTAGTATACTTACCCCGCCTTTTAAAACCCAGACCTCAGAATGCTCATTTCCTGAGAAGAACATGGAATACATTGCAAGTCTTTTCCAAACCTCAGAATTTACTTATACATATTGTCTTCTAATTGGCCGGATCTAGATCTTTATGCTGTAAGTGATTTCCTCCTTCCAGTCACTCAGGTTAACTTTCCTCTTCCAGTTTGGCTAAATGTAAGGGCAACAATCCACAAACAATTACCACTTAATATCAATGAAAGCTGATTGTTTTAAAATGTGCTGTTTTAACAGCAGGATAACACTTTCTATCAAAAATAGGACCAAGCATATGGTGATATGAGTGGACAGCCTGTTTTGCAGTCTTAATTTTCTGCCTAAAAGCTCAACTTCGCTGAGTTAGATTGTCTTTAACAGAGTGAAATGTTAGAATAGACAGACCTTCTGGACTTTTTAGTTAGGTTACAAGCTAATCTACTTCAACTGCATATCATGATAATTTTCTATCATTATGATATAATTTCTGTACAACTAGAATGTTGACATCTAAGCTGAGCACACACTCTTTTATCTGGAATATGTAACATTTTTCCACAATAGGTTGAAAACAACAAAGATTAGATAAAACTAGGAGATATACTTGTCCTTTGAGGTAAATAACATTATTAGTTTAATTCAATACTAAAAATAACCAGAAGCAGGAATATAAGGAGATAAGGTAAAACTAAAATTAATAGCATTAGGAATGTAAAGGAAAGTGTATTTATTGACTATCTTCTCTTAACTGCAACTCTAAATTCCTTTTGAAAGTCAGATATGTAGGCTGCTTAGGAGTTAGTAGCTGATCCCCTTCCTCTATGTATGAATGTGTATGCATGTCTTTCAATGGACACACATGTACTTCTGTGTTTATGGGCACAAATTCAGTCTTTGCATAGAATTTGTAAAATTATATGAAAATGTATCCATGTTGTCTTCTTTCTCTTGAGTTTGTACCAGCACCAAAGCAATAAGACATCAGAGATGACTATTATTTCTAGGATCACACAGAAGATATGTACGATTGTAAGAGAAAATTGTCAATTTTCCCTTTTCTATACTTTTCTTTGAGTAAATGAGATTTTTCCATTGTAATGTTTTAGTTATTTAGCTCTTTTGAGTTCTTCAATGGTCTAGCTTGATCAGCAAATGTCATAATCTGATATGGAGCAATCAAATGGTCTTAAAACTGTAAAACCACAAAACATACCGTTAGGCTCTTACAAATCCTTAAACAGGCTTATCTACTAATCATTATACTTAATGTTAATCATATTTCACTGGATAAAATTTATAAAGTAATTGCAAGGTATATTATAAGCATTCTTTATGTGTTGAATTGGGTTTTACATGTTGTCAAGACAGCATATCTTAATAAGGTTATCATGCACATTAGTAGGAGATAGAAAAATGGTGGTGCAGTCATGATTTGACAGAAAAGCTTAAATGAGGTTGATGACTCCCCAGATAATTGGTTGAGTTATTGTGATAAGGCATTGTTCCTAAAAAGGCTGAGTTTTTGTTAATTGATAGTGCAAATGATAGTCTTTTGCTTTGAAGAGAGGTATATCCACAACTTTCCAATGCTGTTAGCTGTTGAAAGATAAATACAATGTAAATGATTCCTTTTTTCAGAATACATGTGAGAAACACAAAATCCAAGAGAATAACTTCCTCACATTTATATTCTGTATTTGCTAAAAGAGCCAGTGGATTTGTCATTTGGAAATTCTTAAATAGAACCTAACCCAGAAATCTCTAAATCCAAGTGTTGAAAAGTCTCTTGTTAAGTATGGTATGTTTGTGTTTTGGGAAATAAGACAAACAGCTGTATTGGAACAATTTTCAGGTTGTTAACATATGGAAGGCATAACAATAAAAATGCATCAGAACAAACCATTCTTAGAAGATTATAAATGTAAGCTCTTTGAAACAAGATACAGTTTATAAAAACAATTGCATCATGCTCTTCTTTTCAGAAAGTACACTAACTTCTGAGACATGTTAAATACTCCTATGGGAAGAAGGAATAGTTCTTCAAGAGTTGCTAGTAAGCAGACAATCTAAAATTATTTTCCTAGGATATTGACTTGCAAACTTCTGTTTTCACTTAACAAATTTTCTCTACCATTTTTTAAAGCTAACATATGCATAGTAATTAAATTCAGGCTTTGTGGTTGGATTTAGTGAATTTTATTGGTAAGGTCTTGATGTGAAGATAATGTTTGAAAGAAGACACTAGGACCTATCGGTGGGTCTAGATCTAGCCATTAACTGGATGAGTATCCTTTGAATTTACGATTCAGGACTTATTATGGGATGGGCTAAGGAGATGTGTAGTCCTTTGCACACTAGAGAACAGCCAAAGAGGCAATCTTGTAAAAAGTATTTAAAGCAGAATTATTTGTTCTTTATTTATTGTTTTGCATTTGTGTTGCTTTTGTTGTAGAATGATACCTATCTAACTGAAATATATCTCTATACATCTAGAAAAATGAACTAACATGACTACAAGCTTGACAATTAAAGATGATTCTCTATTAACCTCTATTTCTTAATTATATATTACATTTTTCAATGAGCTACACAATCACAATACCTTAATCAAGATCAGAAATACATATATATATATATATAACAAAATTGACCTTAAATTTGTATCAATAAAGCAAAATCCATACCAATGCAAATTATTCATTTCTATAGCATATCCCCCTTTAAATGTAAAAGAACATTTATAAACAATATTTGGGAACATGGCATAGGTTTTTGTCTCCATACTGTTTCATGCTGTATCAGGACACTGTTAATCAAGTCTTTCATGGTATATCTTGTGTGCTAGGTTCATCTGTCAGCAGTTGAGCCAAGTAAGTTTTTGAGGTATTCCCTGCAACCTTTCAGGAGGCCTTGGTCTATGACACCATATACGCCTGGAGGCAATCCACAGGTTCTCATTTTCTGTGAAAACAAAAGAAAAATCTCTTTTCCCAAGCAATATGTCCTTAGACACAAATTCTGAAGTCATGATACCTTTATAATATACATGCTGGTTTAGCTTAGCAATCCATACAATAAAATGCCTCTCTGTACTTAGCTCCTTTACAGTCAAAAATTCAAAGAAAACACAATAAAATACATAATCCAGGCTCTCAGCGAATTTTCCATTTTTACGTGGTTTGTTTTTACTCTATTATTTTACTCTGTCTCTTTAAAGACTTTACCTTTTTTTTAAAAAAGCATTAACTTTATTTTATGGCTCTCTATACCCTTTTTTTCCTTTCTCTCTCAAGCCTACCTACATTTATCCAACACTGTGACCCATTTAGAGGTCTTTTATGTCTGAATCTGTCCTTATTGCATTGTTTGTAATTCTCTACTGTCTTGAAGAGCTTTTAAAAGAGCTTGGTTGCAGCTACTCTGGATGTTGGTTCTGCCTCTCTCCAAGGCTAGTAGACCTGATCCTACAGCCTGCCCAGGCAGGAAGAACAAGCCACAGACATGGTCTCAGCTACTTTTCTCCTAACTCTGAGTGGACACATAAACACCAGGGCCCACAAATGCCCCACAGTCAGAGTTTGCACTGGCGGCAGGGCCCAGGAAGCCTTGTTTTAAAATGATGCAGGTTTTTTTTCTGCTGCTACTGCTGAGTCAGGAAAATCTCTCTGTGGCACAACACCAGCAAACAAAAAAAAGCTGTGTTAAACTCTGTATTTTTTTTCTAGAATTCCTTTTTAAGCCTTCTTAGGTTTTATGCGGAGTTAGTTGGCCATGTTGGGCTGCCTATTGTTGCAAGGAGAGGGAAAGGGCCACTTGTTTATCCCAGCCACCTGGCTAGCTTACACCTGAAATAGCCACACAGAAATTGTATTAATTAAACACTGCTCGGCCATTAACTCTAACTTCTTATTGGCTAACTCTTACATAGTAGTTTAACTCATTTCCATTAATCTGTGTATCATCATGTGCTAGTGGCTTACCGGATATTTTAGACGACGTCTCAGGCAGAGGATCCATGACTTCTAACACTCTGCCCTTCTTCCCAGCATTCAGTTCTGTCTTCCCTACCTACCTAAGTTCTGCCCTATCAGGCCCAAAGCAGTTTTTTTATTCTTTAACCATGGACAGCAACACATGAACAGAAGAACCTCCTACACCAGACCTTGCCCTGTGGTCAGATTGATGAATATTTTAAATGTCACCATAGAACCTTCATCCATCAACTGACAGAAACAGAGGCAGAGACACACAGTGGTTCACTGGACTGAGTTTCCAAAATCCAGCTGAAGAGTGGGAGGCATGAGAATATGAATGAAGAGGTCAACACCATGGTAGGAACACTCACTAAAAAAGTTTATCTGAGCAAATGGGAGCTCACCAACTACAGTCAGACAGGGAAGGAACCAGCATAGGACCAAACTAGATCCTCTGAATGTGGGTGACAGTTGTATGGCTGAGGCTAACTGTAGGAACACTGGCAAAGGCACCAGGACTAAACTCTACTGCTTGCATTGACTTTTTGGGAACCCATTCTCTTTGGATGGATACCTTGCTCAGTCTAGGTATAGTAGAGAGGGCCTTGGACCTTTCCCAAAGCAATATGTCTTTACCTTTCTGAGGAATGGATGGGAGTCAGGTGAGGGGGAATGGGAGAAGGGAAGGGAATGAGAACTGGGATTAGCATGTAAAATGAAAAAGTTTATTGTATTTTTGAAAAAATAAAAAAAAATTAAAAAAGACAGCTTATCAGTAGATTTTTTTTTAGCACATCCTATTAAGAACTTATCATTGTGTAGAACTGCTATGAGATGTACATGAGAAATATAAAGTTTGGATGTTAAAACAAACAAACAAGCAAATAAACAAAACTTTAGTTTCTAAATCTGCAACCTCAGTCAGAAACTAAATCTGACTGAGGCTGAGGCCGTTGCCTTGTCCTGGATCTCAAGGTCATCTGTCTTGAAGTGACTCACTTGGTTCCATTTTATTAGTACATTTTTCAGATGCTTTTTTTTTTTTTTTTGGATTTTCGAGAAAGGGTTTCTCTGTAGCTTTGAAGCCTGTCCTGGAACTAGCTCTTGTAGACCAGGCTGGTCTCAAACTCAAAAAATCTGCCTGCCTCTGCCGCCTGAGTGCTGGGATTAAAGGCATGTGCCACCACCGCCAGGCCAGATGCTTTTTATATGCATTTATATTTTGTTAAATTTAAAGACTTGTAGATTATAGTCAAGAACATGGTCATATTTTCTGTTCTTGTCTATCTCATTTTTGATGAAGTGACCAGAGATATTAGGAGTTTAGCTGTCATATGTTGAAGTGATTTGCTTTCTCACTTATATATTGAGTCAAATTGCCACTATCTATACACATATAGAAACAGATTTTTGGAAAATTTCACACAAAATGTAGAAACTACATAAAAGGAAGATTACTGTGGGACCATGGGGTTTGTGGATATACCTTAATGGTATATCATATGATCATGCAAGACATGGCCACAGTCAATAGAGTAATAGTAATAATAGATAGAGTGTTATTCACTTAATATGAACGTATTCTATAGTGTTGTTTTCATATGGTCAATGATAGGTAAGCCCGTTTTTCAGTATATGGTTTTATATGCATTCTATATAATTTTTAAATTTGTGATATTCTATTTGTTATTTTTTGCAAAATTTAAAGATCTTAAAATAATTTTACTAATATATTAATTATAAATCAACCTACATATGATCTCACTAGGGTAATAATGAAGTTTTAAAGAGCAACATATAATGGTTTGCAATTCTGGATCTAAGAATTTATTAAATGGTAGAAATTAATAAAATATTTACTTTTATACATGAAACTAAGAGAGGCCATTGTAATAGTTGTTAGGTCTATAGTTACTGGTCACATGAATTGTGATATGTTTCTTAAAATGTTCATATATTTTTCATGTATCATTTGGCTGAATAAGAAATCATCATTAAATATCCATAAAAATTAGCAGAACAAAATCATTTAAGATTGTTTGAGATAATCAACTAAATGCCTACAAAGACCCTTTTATGATGTTCTTTTGTTGTAATTGAAGATTGTTGAAGAATATAGTTAATTTTTTTTTACTGTTCACTAGCTATAATGTAGCATTCAACTGCTATCAAAATATGAAGGCTAACTACTTTCTGTAGAAGAGAAGAGTGGAAAAAACAACTGCTCCCCTCTCTTTCTTCTTTCCCCATAGGTTCTTTTCTTTGGCTTTAATTTTTTTTTAAGTTTGCTTCTCACCTGTTAGGATACAGTTAAGATAGAGGATTTTTCTTACTTTAAAAAGATTAATAAAATTATTTTATTTCAATATGTTCAACTTCATATATATATGTGTGTATATATATATATATATATATATATATATATATATACAGATTCAAACACTAAATGTCTGCTATTTTGGCTGGCCCATGAATTTGTATTTTATATCATTGTCCTTGGTCACCCAAGGCCAAGGTGGTATTTTGTTGGGGCTGTTTTTGTCTCTTTAAATTGTTGACACAATTTTATACAATTTAGCAGGATAAATTTTGTGAGAAACACATAACTTATTTTGTTTTGCTCTGCTTTCCTGGTTTTGAGAAACAGTGTCACCAATGTCTTACTGTGGCTTATGTGCCCGGAAAGTCACTATGTAGCTTACACTGACCTCAAACTCCCTTAGAGATTCTTTCGTCAGCCTTTCAAGAGCTTGGGTTATAGGTATGTACTATCGATCCTCTGCCTACTGATATTATTCTTATCTATTCTGAGTTCTCTACCTAATAATTTTAGTCATGGACAATTTTAAATAAGAACATAAGTAACTTACATATTAACTAATGGTTAACATATTAACTAGTTAGTAGCAGCTTACCAAGTGTTAAGTGTAAGCTAATGTGGCTAATAAGTTATTTAGATAAAGCCTACGTTTTAGCAATGTTATGCAGTACTGTGAGAATACCAAAAAAAAGTTAAAAAATAAAAATGTTGTACTGATATGAGCTCTAAATTATACTACACAATTATGGAGGTGCGATGTAATATGGCATAGTAGGTCTCCAGGTGGTGAGTACCAAAGATGATCTAAGAAATCCTCCTTGGAAATCTAGAGTGTAATGGATTAAGGAAACATCTAAGAGGAAGTCAATTCAGTCCTGCTAATAGGCATGATATTGTTTAAGAAAAAAAAGAAGACCAGCAAAAGTGAATTACAGTGTTCCCATGGGACAGAAAAGTAAAAGCAGTAGAGAAGTGACAGCCAGGAAGACTGGGAAGAGCACTATGGACAGTGGCCACGATCATACTTTTTTTGATTTCCAATGGGAAATCACTAGAGTATTACCAGAAGCAGGGTGTGGAGTTCTCTGTTAGAATATCAGGAACCATGTGGGATTCCCCTTGTTAAAGTCTCATCTGTCAAATTCTATTTATAACATTAACAAGCACTAATATTTTGAAGGCATTATGCATTCAGCGGTTACCTTGTAAATCATTGGATTTTTATAGCACTGTGAACATTTGGACTCGGAGGTACAGGTATAGGGAATAAAGCTTATGTGGAAGGATGAGCCTGCACATCCCTAATCAGGCCCTGCTTATAATGAGCTAGCAGACACTCCACATGGGTACCTTCATGTTGCATCTCTCTCTAGGTCTGCAGGCCTCCGAGGAAGCTTGTTGCATTTATTGAGTAATAAATTAACAGCAAAGCGCTTCCAGCTACAACATGCTCTTTAATTTCCTTACCACTGCAGCTCTGCCTGCCCTACTGCAACTCTCAGAAAATGGAAGAAATTTACAAACTGAATGCGCAAAGCATTTGGTCAGCTTAGTATATCATGGGATGTTTTTACTCTTGCTTGCTAGAAATGCAAAGCCCCCTTAAGCATAAAATACAATTGGAAGGTACAACGACAGATCAAAACCTTAATCCTAGATCATGTGATGTGGACAATCCTGGATCATGGCTTTTCATACAAAATTGCTTTAAACATTCAAATTCCTTATAAGTTTTATTCAACAAACTTTCTGAGAAACATCAATTGCAGTAGAAAACAGTCTTGAAAGGAGAACTATGAACTTTAAACAGATTTCATCCCTTACTCCCTTGGATTCTAAATAAAGAAATTGCTATTATAAAAGACAGTACTGTACCTATCCCAAGTAACTTCTCCTGGGACAGTTACAGAATAAGCTTAAAAGAAAAAAACAAGTGGCAACTCTGAGGTAATTAATGAAGGGAAAAGTGGCCAAAGGCAACCTCTTAATAGGGCATTGGTGTAGGAGGAATCTTCTGTATTTCTGTGCTTTCATTGGTTAAATAAAGCCTGGCCTGTAGGACAGGACACAACCCGTAGGTGGGCGGAGTAAACAGAACAGAAGGCTGGGAAGAAAGGAAGTGTGCCAGACGCCATGATGCTCTGGCCTGAGATGAATGCAGGTTAGAATCTTCCGGTAAGTCACTACCTCCTGGTGACACACAGACTATTAGGAATGGGTTAGTTTAAGATGTTAGGGTTAGCCAATAGAGGCCAGGACTAATGGCCAGGCAATGTGTTAAATGAATCCGGTTTGTGTGTAATTATTTCGGGGAGCGTGGCCTGCTGGCCCTGTGGCCAGGGGCTGGGAGCCAGGCGCCGGGAAAACAGCCCGCCCACAACGGGAGCCAGCTGGGACACAGCTAGCTGCCCCTATTACAACAGTTTGTTGCCCATGTGGCTGGTTAATCCACT
>JAQHUG010000151.1:4862848-4878509 GCA_028555095.1 Dicrostonyx torquatus
AAAAAAGTAACTAATACCAACTCAGTCTGAAAAGAAGTCAGGTAGTTTAGAAAGTAACGTGGGAAAGAAAATTGTCTTTGTTGCTTTTATATTGGTTAGCAAATATTATGTCTTTTTGGGGGGAGGGGCAATGGCAGCCTTTGCTGTCCTGGAACTGGTTTCGCAGACAATGCTGGCTTTTACACCACAAAAATTTGCCATTCTCTCTGCCTCCCTACCAAGTTGTCAGGCTCACATGTTACGTCTTTGGTTTGCCTGTGTGTGTATCATAGATATTAAATTGATATGGAACTCTTATGTCTTCAGGAACATGTTTATTTTATCGTCCATAGGAATGTATTACATGTTGTATTGGCTTTAATGGCATATCTCTTATGAGGTCTGGATACAGGAACAACTGAGCCTCATTTTCCTTAGTCCGTGTTTCTGTAAGGAAATCTCACTGAATCATGTACCTTGAGAAGCTTTTGTTGGAGATGAATTATTTTGGTTGTGACTTACAAAAGAATAATAAGATTGTGGCATAGTGTTTATTAAAATAAAATTTTATCAGACCTGAAATATTTTTCTTCAAGCCTAGTTATACTTTATATTTATAACAGATATATAGAGAACAAATACTCTTCAAAAAATTGATTAGCTCATAGTACAAATACGATGTATTCTTGGCCTGTATCTTTAAATTGTATGATTTCCTGTAATTATAAAGAGATTTTTCTCTTTTCACTCATTCAGTGTTTTGATAGGAGAATAAATATTAATGGTGGCATTTATTTCTTTGATGATGAGAATAAGACTTTGCAAAAATGAAAGAGTAATTATTTGTACTGTTATTTAATTTATTGTGTTTATTAATTATATCATATGACTGTGACATGCCTAATGAGCTAAACCTAGTTTTTAATTTTCTACAAAAAGCTTTCTTAACACTGCTTTTCTCAAGTATAATTTTTAAAATAATTAATTTTGATTCTATGAGATATATTTATCTCAAATTATCTTATTATGCCTTAAAATAATTTTCAGAGTTAAAGACAGTGCTTCATGCTTCATGAGATGAGAAAGCTCAGTAGCAACATTAGATATATTTAAATTTTGATCCCTAATCTCCTCATTTTTCTCATCTATAAAACTCAAGGTTGTACATGTATCCTGTAATTTTACAAAGTTTAGGTATGATAATGAACACAAATTGTACATAACTACACGTGGATAAATAAACATTTGTTGATGTTCCTTGTTCAAGCACTACCCATAGTATTTGGTTTATAGCCATGCAGAACACTCATTTAAACAGATAAATATATTGATAAAAGCATTGATAACTGCAAAAGTTAATTACTATAAATGTCAAAGATAAAGTATTCTCATTCATTATTTGTTATAATATTTCTGCATGTACCTCTTGTTGTTTGTATCTCACTATATAGATTTACTTCTTAACTATTAAATAATTAAGTTACTTATTTATTAATAATATTATATCAATGAACTCTGAGAAATAGTAAGATGTCTATGAGATGAGCAGTACCACCCTAAGAACAGAATATATTGTTTGCAAGTCACAAGTCATAGTTTTGAAAAGTCAGTGTTAACCCGGTCACATACTACATACAAAACAAGAAATTTTATAATGCTTCATAATATACAAAGAATGCAATGAACAATGCAGAGATATCTCCAGAGGAGAGTATATGTACCAGAAATTAGACGAAAACATAAATTTTTTTAATCAACATAAAAATGGCCTGAGAACTGTTGTAGAAGAAAGTATAGAGCATTAAGTTTCAGATTTTCTCTTTCATCTCTCTTAACTTTCTTTCCCTTTTTTTGTGTTTTCTCTCTCTCTGTCTCTCTCTTTCTCTCTGTGAGTATGTCTCTCTCTGTGTTCATGTGTGTTTATGTGTTTGTCTGAAGTATAAGAATCAATTGTGCAATTAGAAATAAAAAAGGGTTCAAATTATGGAAAAAGATTTGAAATATTTTTTAAAGATGTGAAGAGATCAAAAATAAGCATAAAAAGAAATCAAATTTTGGCACCTGTTTTGATGTCTAAAGGAATTGAACTGATCCTATTTTCATTTGATTATGAAGTTCCAAAATACTGAGAAATGATTAACAGACATATTTGGCTACAGGTTAGCTCTGAAATGAATAAGAGATGTTCCAGAGATTATAAAAGAAAAATGTTAGTATTTTAATAATAATAAAATCACATGGTATTAAAAATTCAAAATTGATATAGAAAAAAGTACATGAAATGGTTTCTGTGTCTATATTTATGTGGTGGCTATACTAAAGCTTATTTACTAGACATTCAAAGTCTACTTATTGTCTTGTTTGTCATTATCTCATGTTACTCCCATTAGGTTAATAATGGAATGTACATTTGGAATGTAGTATCCTGTTAAATTAAGCAATGTTTCAATATAAGTCAGTTAATACCATTAGTGTTTTCTTATATAAAATTTTATTTTCATGAAGTAGGGTTTTGTGTTAATTTTAAAATTTTATTTCCATTTGTACTCTCAGTAATTCCACACAGATTAATGTCTCTGATGGTTAACTAAGTTGATTCAATGTCCTTATTTTAAAAGCTCACATTAACTTGACAAGAATTATGAGTTGGAAGGGCATTGACATGGAAAGAGAGTGTAGAGGAAGGGAAGGGAGTAGAATTGATTAAATTGCAGTCTATGCATGTATGAAATCATTAAATAATGATTAATTAAATATATGTGATAAACTCAAAACACAAAATAATCATCTACTGATGTGCAATTTCTCTCTGTATGGTGTGATTAACATTGATTAATAAACTCCTTTAAGCCTATGGTAGGACAGAACAGAACTAGTTAGGAAAAGCCGGGCTGAATGCTGGGATAGAGTCAGAGAGAAATCATGTAGCCTTGCTGGATACAGACACCAGAACTTTACCGGGTAAGCCACATCCTCATGGCAATATACAGATTAATGGAGATGGGTTAATTTAAGTTATGAGTTAGCCAGAAATACTCTTAAGTTATTGACCCAATAGTATTGCAAATAATATCGTACCTGTGTGATTATTTTGGGTCTGAGCTGCTGGGCAACCGGGAAACAAGTGTCCTACACCAACAATCTAAATAAAATATTACAATATTGTGCTTAAGTTTGAGGAATTTTTGTTCTAATGTTATTGTATTTGTGTCAATATTTCATGCACGTTCGTTTGCACATGTGGGTATACACTTCACTTATTTTAAAATCTTCTGCAGAAAATGATTCATATAAATGCATAACCTCAAAAGAAAAAGCTCACCTATTCACTAAACAGACAACATGATCTCAAGGCTATAGAAATATGGAAAATATGACTTTAATCCCAAAAATGCAATAAAGAAGATAAAAAATATGAACAGATAAAGTATATTGTTTTATTTTTTCCCTTTTGTGTTTTTTTGATTATACACATTAAAAAATGGAAGAACGAATAAATTATTGAACCAAATGAGTAAGTTTGCTTTTTTTTTGCCAATAACAAATATTTAGGAGTTTGAAGACCTCCATAATACAATTTTAAAAACTTGGTTGAAATAGTAAAATTTTAGAGGATGGAATGATTGTCTTTGCTCTTATATTGAAAGGCTAAATCTTGTAAAAAAAAAAAAAAAAGAAAGAAAGAAAGAAAGAAAGAGAACTTCTAGGTAAACATAATCAACAGGAAATGTAATATTGTTGGAGTCCCATGCTATTATTTATAGGATAAAATTATATTTATATATGCATATATACATTTAAACACATGTATGTATTCACATAGGTATATATGTGTATCATACATATGATATATATCATAATATATATAATTAAATTCATTTGGAAGGATGCACAAATGCATACATGAAACATAATCAAATAGTATATATAATTTAATAAATCCTGAATAAAACTAATAAATTGGATAAATTAGCATATTAGATTTCAAGATGTATTTTTAAAACAAGCCATTATAATAGAAACAATGCATTACTGACTGTATTGAAGGACTCTCTCCTACTATAGATGTACTTGAAATTTATCTTCATTGCTACTTTTTTCATAATAGTAAGGAAATATTGTCAGACTATGTGCCTATCAATTGATAAATTGTTTTTTTGTCTTTTGATAGTTTATTTTCATATAATAAATTCTGACTATGGTTTCCCTTCCCCAAATTCTCCCAGATCTTCCCTACCTCCCCTTTCATGCAAATCCACATCCACTCTTTTTTCTCTTATTATAACACAAACAACTATAAAAGTAATAAAAACACAAAATAAAAACAAATGAGGCAAAAGAAACAACCAGATAGAAGAAAAAGTACAAAAGCAAAAACATAAGGAACACAAATGTAAGCAGACAGACACTCATACAAACAGAAATCCCATAAAAACACAAAACCAGGAACTTTAATGTATATGTAAATGCATGTAAGGTTAAAAAAAATGAAACAGAAAACAAAAAAAACACAACAAAGCATTGTGAGACAAAGAACCTTCATATTCCATTGAATTCATTTTGTGTTGGTCATCTACTTCTGAGCATAGGTCTGTCCTCAAGTGTGGTTTATATGCACATTGAGAGTTTGTTGCAGAAAATTAATTTTATTCCTTTGAAATGTTTTCAATTGGAGATGACTTCTGGGTAGGAATGGAGGCTTATATAAATTGAAAAAACCTATTGCTGGAAATATAGTTTTCACATATCAATATGGAATTTTACTGCACTGTGGTGAATAGTTAAATTAGTAAATTTTCAGAAGTAATGAATAGAATTGTAAAATATTGAGTGACATCACAGTAGCAGAGAAAAACAAAGAACACATGTGCCTCTTACACAAATCTTAGTTTCTCATTTTTACATACGTACATTTTTTTCTGGAAATGGGTATATGTAAAAAAACAAGAAAACAATGGCCCATGTGATAAGAAAAGGTGATTCAAGGAAGTCGGTTGCATGCAAAAAGGAACACAATGATGTAAGATGGATTTAAGGGTCAGAGCAGGGAGATGACTTAGGGAATGAAGTGTAGTAAGATCGATGAAATTATCATAAGGAACCCTGCCACTTTGTAAGATATTGGGAACTATGAATAAAACAATAAAATATTGTTAATTCTTTGTCAATATGTAGCTTTTAAAGAAGATTATATCTTAGTCCCTTTTTGAATGTGAAAAACTCAAGGGATCTTCTCATTTTTACTATTTTCCAAATACTAAGAGTTAATCCATAAAGAGAGGGTATTTATGAATATATTTACCATATATAACATAAGCTTTATATAATGCAAACACATTAATGTAACAACTAATTAATATAATAATTTGAAGTAAAATCTTTGATGTTTGTGAACCCAAATTGTCTTGAAAGTCATTTTAACCACAAAAAATTGGCAAGACTGGGATGTGTAATAAATTTAGATTTCTAAGATTAATTAATACAATACTCCTTTATAGAAGAAATATTTTGTGGGCTGTTCTACTTGACTCAAAAGCCATTAAAACCAAATTTGATTATAACATTGTTCTTGACAAATTTGATCATTTAAAATCAAGTTTTCATATCTGGTAATAGACTGAATTAATGATGATTGACCCCCAAAATTGTCATTGTAAAGATATTTTTTATGGATAAAAATAAATACCATATACTATAAGCAGAAATAAACTGATTATTGTTGCTATTATTATAGATCTATAGAAATCCCTGAATATTGTGAAATATTAAAAATTGTTATTCATACTGAGCATTTACCAAATCCTGTAAATTTCTTTGAGAGATCAGCTTTAGATATAAGAAGTTTAATTCTACTTTTCAATTTTTTTTTGTCTGAAGACAATTTTGCAGCAATATTAATTATATTACTATTAATAATATAGTATGAACATGTTACTACTAGATTATGGTCAGACTACAGTTCACATATGAAAGAATGTATCTCTAGATATAAAGAAAATTATTTAGAATATAGAGAGGGATTATTCTGGTTTAGTAATGGGGGGTTATAAGTTCTCTCTCTAGATCCATGAGTCTATGACTGATTGTACTAACCTTGGGTAGATGTCTTGATGAGTGTGTATGTATAGCTATGTGTTTACAACAATTATTGTGAACAGAGGCCATGTCTTTAAAATAGAGAAAAGAGGAGTATACTGGGGTCATTTGGAGGTCAGGAAGAGAAGGAAGAAATTATGTAAGTATATTTCAAAAAAAATATAAAATTGTAAAAAGAACTTAAAATTTCCAAATCTATTATCTGAAAATATCAAGAACTTGTAATATTGATGTTTCTTTTGGTAGCATTAGTGTCATTTTGGAAATCATAAATTGGGCAGCTATGACCACTCTGGATACCAAATTTTCTCTAGAATATTTTCCCATAAAGTTCTTTAGGAGCTGAAGCTTCTCAGGTTTCTTGTCTGGGTGTGCCAGCTGTCACTTCAGACCTCCGGAGTTGTCCTGATTTAGTTCTGACAGGATCGGAGGCAGATAATCCCTATTTCTGTAAATATGTTTTGAAAAGGATTGTTTTTCTTGAAAATGTGAGCCTGACTATGTCAATCACCTTTTAGTTTTGTGAGACAAAATTGTGTCTGGCTAGGTATTTGGCAAACTAGCAAAACGATAAGAATTATGGATTTAAAAGTGTATTGATGTGTAGGTTGAAAAAGACATATTTGAAATATTTGTTTTGTCCAGAGATTTTATTGGAGGTTGAGAAAAAATTGTTTGCTATTATAGAAAACCATGTTTGTCTTCAATAAAGATGACTGGAGCTATTCAAGGCCAGCCACTTGTGTGAAACTCATTTGGTTGTCAGACAGCACATTTCTTCTCTCTAATGCCTGGTATGGAAAGTTTTTCTGTATATGTGTTGTATTTATTGGTTAATGAATAAAGAATCTGCCTTGGCCTGTGATACAATAGATTAGAGCTAGGAGGGAAAACTAAACTGAATGCTGGGAGAAAGAAAGTGGAGTCAGAGAGATACCATGGATCCACCAGAGGAAGGGGATACCATGGAGAGATAGACACAAGCCACCAGTTGGAACCTTGCAGTTAGGCCAGTATAATAGAAATGGGTTAATTTAGTATGTGAGAGCTTGCTAGGAATATGCTAGCTATAGTGATTGGCAAAGCAGTGATTTAATGACTACAATTTCTGTGTGGTTATTTCTGGAGTCTGGGCAGCTGGGAAACCAACAAACAGCCTTCTACAACAGATGCCCCTTCCCTGTCTCAGAATCTAAATCTACAATAAGGCTGGACCATGACACCCATCCCTAACCTAGAAACTATCTCTAATTCATAACTACTTGCAAATAAAAACGGAGTTTTCTCCAAAAAAATCTGAATCTCAGTGAGGAAACAAACAACTGTTAAGGGCAGAGTCAGTGCCCATAAATAGATGGCCAAAAAAAAAAAAAAAAGAACTCAACATCATCTTTGGAGGTTCATTGTCTCATAATAACATGTCCAAGTGCTTCCTTGTTTTACTTTTTAAAAAATTTCATCCTTTTTTTTTAATGGTTTTCTCTTTTTTTACCAATAATATATATTACCTGAATATGTAATATGGCTTTTGGTTTTATGCTTTTGAGGTGATTCTGGAGTATGAGAACAATTGGATTGTTGGTCCATATTTGTTTCTTGTGCCTCCTTTTGGACTATTTTCCTTCTGTTGGCTTGCTTAGTCCTATCCAGATGATTTGGTTATAAGTTATTTTATTCTTATTGCTTAGATGGCTTTTTTAAAATGAGAAACAGAAAGAGGAACTAGAAAGAGTAGAAGGTGGAAATTAGGATCTATTATGTGAGAAAAAAATCTATTTCCAATAAAAGAAAAGAATCAAAATATATGATACCAAAGTATTTGAGTAAGTATGTCATTTTGAATGCCTGTATTATAAAAAATAGAGGAAAAAGTATTGTTAAACACACATATACAGTGTAGTTTTTTATTATATTTTACTTATATTGTTTTTGCATGCATTAGCATGTTAGTTCACATACGTTTTATGCAGATATCATAGTGCACTATTGATAGTTAGAATAAGACTACTGGAAATTGGTTGTTATCTTTTATAGCATGGGTCCTAGGTATCCAAATAAGGTGGTCAGAGTTGGTTGCATTTTGTTTTACACCCGGAACCATTTCACTGGCCTTGAAATACATAGGCAAACATGTAATCGTGGCATACAATTTGAGAAAATTGGCAGCAATCCTTACAAACAAGTATTTAACAACAACTACAGAGTTAGTCAGTAGGCTGGACTGACTGATGTATCATCCCCAATTTAGGTTCTGACAACTACAGAGTTAGTCAGTAGGCTGGACTGATGTATCATCATCCCCAATTTAGGTTCTGGAGTGCAACTTTCCAGGAACTTGCTGCAAAATCTTAGAACTTTTTTATCCTGGCTTCTTACCTGTATAGCCTCAGAAAACAAAGGAACTAACTCTTTAAAAAAAATCAACATGCAAAAGGTATAGAGTTGTAAATAATCAGTTCATTCAAAACTGGATTGAAAAAAAGTAGAAATAATCTTTGATCTCTAAGACAGCATCAAATGACTATGAATTGTATTATTTAAACCATAAAAATAGCAAACCCCAAAACATTCCTTTTCAGGGCAGTGAGAAGAGATAACATTACAGGTGATATATAAAAACAGTTTATCTTTATTCAAATTGCAATTAATGCATTGCCTTGTTTTGAAATACAGTATTAACATTCAACAAAATTAATGGTGATTGAGAATGCTAATTTAGGACAAGAATATAAAATATATATCTGAAAATAAAAACACAGAAATGAATACTAATAAGAGGATTGCTCTCCAGGAGTGTTAAGGTTTCTAAGGCCATCGGACTGGATCCCCTCCCTTCTGCTTTGTCTTGATCGTTATGGGTGGGTATCCTTTCTGTCTTCATACTTCCTCTGATCAGTGTTCTCCACACTCCCAGAATAGACACTTGGAAAATAGTAGTTTATTTCCCTTGATTATATGTATTTTAAAAGATTTTAAATTCTTTCCAGACATTTTATATATTTTGAAAATATCTAATTTTATTGGTTTTAAGGGGGCAATTTTATGTAATTTATGGTCTAAATGGAATGTTGCAATGTTTCAGAGATTTTTGTGCATCTATCAACCAACTGAAAATGTGTCCCTAGAGCAATCGATTAAATTTTCAGACATAAAGAAGAAACAACACCGTGAGTTCTTAAGGCCCCAAATGGTAAATATTGAAAGAAAATTTTACAAAATAGAATAATTAAATTATAATTTGGAAAGTATTTGTTAATTCAGAACTGAAAGAGATAAAAACAGTGGCAAAATATATTAAACTTTACATTGTCTTTAAAATTATGGCTGTCATGTTTCCACATAGTGGTAGGGCTCAGGGTTACGCATCTGTTGCATTCTATGCATTCAACTTTAAGTAAATTATTTATAACTGAGATTATATTCTCAGTACTTTGCTTAGGGCTCTGCTTAGCCTTTAATTGTCTGCATATTTCCTGTAATGACATGAATGCTGATAATGTTGGACTGAGTTCAGTATCCCACGGAAAAAAATGTTATGAAACCTGAACAAGAAGAAGAGGGTCCATGTATTCACAAGAACCAATAGAAATCAGCACTGTTGTGGTATGGTTCTCATCATGGTCGTTACTGACATTGATACGGGTTCTTCTCCCCGAAAATGGCTTTTCCCATGGATGCTTTCTTCTTTATGATGCCAGGGACAGCATTCTTCCCCAAGGCACTCATCATGTGTCCTGACTTAGCCCTTGCACATCTTGCCTCATTGTCTCACAAAATTCACACTCCTGTTCATAAAGACCGAGTATTCTCATGTATATACATGACTGCCCTTAGAAATGAACCATTTCAAATTAGCAAATCATCGGTACCCTTAAATTTCCTAAGGAGTTTAAAAGATAGGTTTATTAAATTATATTTATAGGAGTTTTTACATTTTAATCAGTTATGTATTTCTATGGAAGACTAATTGTTTTCTGGGATAGTTTAAGTATTTTGATACCCATATTCTTCTATCTCGGAATTTAAAAGACTAGAAGATGACTGAAGTTTTTATTCTCTCACACAAGAGCTTCTATAGCCAACATGATGAGCTTTGGTGGGAGTGGTTTGAAAGCATCAATAGGAATAAAGGCAAAGATACAAAAAGATACAAGGGTTTGCAACAGAGAATAATGTGAGAAACTTATCAGAATTTCTCAAAAATGCAAAACTAAAAAAAATGAGAAAGATACACACAAATACACAATATCTAGTTTATCAGTTTGTCACTTCTTGGGGCTCTCCACGGTGGCACCTGTCACAATGCAAGTATGAGGAATGAAGGAGGAGGTCAAATCCAGAGGGTTCTGGAAAAAACACTCTATCCTACAGGACAAACTCAGTTTTTCTCTCAAAAAAAAGCATTGTGGGAGTTCACCTGCTTATATATACAGAGATAAATTGTAACTTATAAATATGCTTACAATAACATATATGCATGTTTGGCCAAATATTTGGTTACTATTTTATCATTTGGCAGTCATAAAAAGGATAAAATTGTCCATTAAAATATGGCTATAAGAATCAAAAAATGATGTTTGATGTTTGAATATAAAAAATAAACATAATATCTTCTAAAGTGAAAAATTGGTATTCTGACAAGAAAAAATTTTGACTTCAGTATTATACAGAAAATAAACTAACAAAAAACAAGCAAGCAAAAATATATTTAAGCCAGTATTTTTAAAAGCAATGTAAATTTAATAGTAAATTGTGATTACTTATATCTGATATTCATTTCATGACTACAAACTCTAATAGATGAGTTTTATAGAATTTGGCCTTTTGCTCTTTTTCTCTTTCCCTGTATCACCCTCTACTTACACACATACACACACACACACACACACACACACACACGTAAATAGACACTTTTTTATACACTGGATATACATATATGAATACACCAATAGGTATCTAGTGGTGGCCCCTGCTTGTAATCTCAGCATCAAGGAGGTAAATGCAAGGGCATCTTGAAGTTTGAGGCAATCCAGCCTGGGCTGCATTGCAAGTTGGGAATTAGACTTGTTTTTTATACTTTGTATCTAAAGATACAGTGGATGAGCCTGGAGATAGCTCCATAGGTAAAGAATGAGTTGTTTAAACATTTCTTCAGAGTTCACTTAAAAACAGATGATATAGTGAGGAGGGGAAGACAGGAGAATCCCTAGGACTTAAAAAAAAGTGTGGCCTAGAGGAAACAGAATTGAGCACAAAGAGACTTTGCTTCAAAGAAAGCATAAGGCAGAGACTGACCTCCAAGATTATCATCCTACTGTCACTGTGTATTGTGGCATGTGTGTACTCACACTCATGCTCACAATCGTGCATGCATACACACATTTTAAAGCCTAAGCCATCATGACTCAAAAATTAATAATTTAATAGCCAAAAAGTTTGAATTGCTTAGTGATATTATATTTCATAATATATACTACTTTTAGATATAGTAGCATTCTATGCATAATGAAGTTACTTCCTTTAACATATTAGGATGCTGATTTTTAAGTGAAATGCTTATATCTCTGAATCCTTGGCAATATAAGTCACTCCTTTATGGTTATTACAATGCTGAGCAATGATAAAGTCTCCTATACACAAAGTGAATACAAATGAAGGATAACACTTAGCTAAATAATGTGTGCCACATAATTGTACGAAGCACTAATTTAGAAATTTGGAGCAACCAAAGGGAATATCAATGAGGAATAACCTAAAGCAAGAAGGACTCAGTTTTGATGAATTGGGCTATATTAAAGAAGTTCTGAGACTTTTTTTTCTTTTTTCAACTATAGTAATAAAATAGACAAAACTTTCCTGGGTGAAAGTAATATTTTACTCTTGGACAAATGAAAACTTCGAACCTTTTCCTTAAGGGAAGAATTTTGCATTTAAACCATTGCCTCTTTAGAGACTTTTCAGGATGAAAAAATATCAAAAGATTCATTTTACTTGGAGCATTAAAAAAGATGAAACACAAGGGGCTCTTGGTACTTCTTTCATTTGAGTTTGGTGTCACGATGGTTTGATAGGACTGGAACATTCATTTAAAAAGATATGCCAAGTAATTAAAAATATTGCAGGTAAGTTGAACATTTGACCTATTTGCTTATTTTAAGCTCTGCCTTGGGATCACTCCTATTCCATATTGTAGGCTATTCTGCAGAACTTATAGGCCACGCATATATTTAGCATGATGAATGCTGGTGCTAAAAGGCTACAGTGTGTCCCATCTGAAGCAGCATTTTATATAAGTGTGGAAAGTTAGTGTGAGATTGAGGTTTACTGCAGCACACCAAGGAATTAAGAAAAGTTATATTCTAATATATGAATATTCAGGAGGAACAGACCATAAATGTACTGAGTTTCCATCACATCCCTGAAGCCAGATGATAAAATATAGCATTATATGAAAAGATTTTATTTTCATTGCTACATTTGCTCAACATTATGTCTTCATGTTCTCATTAATGTAGTCATTTGTATTTTCATCTACTTATTTATTCAACATGTATTTATTGAACATCAATTATGTCCCCAGAAGTTCCTCAGTCATAGTGTCAATTGAAAGAACGAAAATAATTTCCAGTCTTTATTTTGTTATGAAAAGAATAAGTGCAAAAAATACAATATCTATCTACCTACCTACCTACCTACCTACCTACCTATCTATCTACTAAACAAAATCTTGAAAAACTAACTAATAAAGATCAAATATTTATTTGGACTTTGGAGATGTTTTTTGTTTATTTGTTTTTGTTTTGTTTTGGTGATGAAGAGCCTCCTTGAATTGGTATTTGTGGTGAGTAAGAACATTGTAGTTGGTCCAGAAGTCAAACTAAAACCCCTCATAAAGAGATAAGCAGATAAATAAATAAATAAAATGCAAGGGTGTTGGAATCTCACAATCCTCTTTGAGATCACCACTTCAATGACCTAATGGCCTTCTCTAAAGTCCCTCCTCTGAAAGGCTCTCCCACACACAACAGCAGCATCCTAGAGATCCAGACCTTATCAATAGCAGCCTCTGGAGAACAACTGTTGTCCAGATCTTGGTAGGGTTTGGTGGTTAATGGGCTAATGTTTGATGTGTGATATGGTTTCAGTGTGGTGAATAAGAAGGATGAGGTGCTGATGTAGCCTATGCTCCAAAGCCTCTTCAATCTGGTGCTATCAAGAAAGTCTCAAGGGATAGGGGAGAGAGCCATGTGTATCTAGCAGGGACACAGTCTTTAAGAAATAAATAGAAACAAAAGACAAAACACTTAAAATGAGTTTGTGATTGGCAGCTTTGGAAAACACCAGAGGTCTATTGCTCTGTTAGAAACTAATTCAGAGAAAGAACCTTGCGGGGGTTTTAGATTTTTTTTTTTGCTTGTACCTGAATGATATTGGATCTAATGGAAGATATCAATTGGGATAATATAATATAATGTAGATTCAGTAGTAAAATCTGGAGTTGGGGCTGAATATTGTTGGTATGTTTCCTAGAGGGAAAGCAGTTGCTCCATTCATAATCTTTACCAATATCCCAGATTATTAATGATAGTGACAGATTAGGTACTGGACACTGTCCATCTGCTAGGTATACTCTGACCTTACAGCGAATAGAATAGACACTACTGCCCATACATATTGGAGAACAGATGCCTTTTGCTTTTTATTAGGGTTTCCAGTTACAAAACTCAGTTAAATTTGAATTTATAATAGTCTTAGAATAACTTTTAGCATGCTACAAGGAATTGAATTTTCTTGTAAATTAAATTATATTGATACACAATATAACATCAGAGCTATTTTAAAAGGAAGTTTTTATTTGAAATACAAAGCTAACTGGGTTTCCGGTAATTTTATTAGACAAACATGGACATTTTAGTTCAACACTTCACATAATTCCAATGAATATCTACTTCATTCTGTTGTTGGAAGTGGTCTTATCGTTCTATGTATGCAGATGTTTTGATCTACATACCCTCTGAAGCAATGTTTTGCCTAAGATATCTCAGAATCTGGTGACTTCTTTTCTTTCTCAGTAGGAGCTACTGGTGTGGTTCTATTTAAGCTTTTACAAAATGTTCTAAGGGACATGATATGGATATTTTATTCATGAACCTATGTCACAGCAACAAGTCATATCCAGTGTCCTGCATCCTGAGTCTTGCATCCTGCATCCAAAGTCAGTAGAATAAGTAGGGACGGTCTATGAGGAGTTGGGGTAAGGGAACTGTAATGAGAATATACAGTTTGAAAATAATCTGTTGCCAACTTAAAAAAACCTACAAAAATAAGAAAATAAATGACACAAAAAATCAAAAATAGAAAGTTGTTAAAGACATGGCTATGAAGTCTGTATTCCATATGTTTTTTCTCTTGTTTTCTGATCTCTCTTTTGGAAGCCTGTGACAGGCACCCATTGAATGTCAACCATCCTAGCTCTCACATCAACCCATTAATCTCTTACTTTAGTAAAATTTGATCCTCAATTTGAGATATGTTATAGTTCTCTGTGTCTTTCTTGGCACTCTTTAGTGTGACTGTTCACCAGCAATGAAATTGCCTTCTTATTCTATGGAAAGATGTCTAAACTTAATTGGAAGAGACTTCCTCAGCTTCATAAGCCCACAGAAATAATTTACATTTGCATTTGTACACATTACCTCCAATTTTATCTTCTCTGGTGTTATTTCTTTTAAAAATAAAAACATGTATTTTAGTTTTGATAATATAACTACAAATTTCTCCCCTTCCATTTCCATACTACCATCCCACCCAGACATTTTATTCTTTTAAAATTCAATGCCAAAATTATTATTGAGTTTTGCAAAACTAGTATATTTATATGCTATCTCTCTACATATATATGTGTGTGTGTATTCCTAAAATATATTCTCTCTCTCTCTCTCTCTATATATATATATATATATATATATATATAAATATATATATATATATATACAGAATAAGAATTAGGGACTTAGGGATATATGTACATATATGTATAAATACAACTTCCACTGCTCAATCTTTATAACATGTTATTTGTATATGTTTTCAGGGCTGACCATTTGATACTGGTTAAACAATTGGTGTACATTCTCATGGAAATGCTATGTCACCAAATATGAGCATTTATTAATTGATTGTAGATTTTGTGCTTGATTGAGGCTTCCTGGGCTTTCACTCATCTGGTTTAGTTAATATTTCAGTTTCTTCTTACAGCTCATGCTTAGACAGTCATGTTGGTGAGACTTTCTGGTGTAGCTTCTGATGACTAGTACAGTCAGTCTCACAGCAAGCTACCTACTGTTCTGGTCTTACACTCTTCCTGCATCTATTTTCTGCAATGAACCCTTTTCTGTAAGTGAGAGAAATGGTTTGTAGATGTATCCATTGAGAATGGACTCACAACCCTGCATTTGATTTGCTGTGCTTTTCTATAATTGTCTCTATCTGGTGAAAAAAAATGGTCTTGATAGGGTTGGAGAGATGGCTCAGTGGTTAAGAGCACAGGCTGCTTTTCCAGAGGTCCTGAGTTCAATTCCCAGCA